>CM074996.1:1154884-1164884 GCA_037576825.1 Pangasius krempfi | reverse complement strand
TCTTTTTTTTCCCGTTCCAGCGCACGCAAGAGACAGAGAGACGAGAAGATCTCCATTTCCACACAGAAAACTCCTCAGAAGCAGCCGAAGCCCAGGACAAACGAGGCGGAGAAGAAGAGGAAAAGGTGACGCTCACAATACACGGTGCTTTCCAGAATTATTGGCACCCTTCATTAAAAAATTAACTGTTTATTGTCTTGAGATGTTCACAAAACGTGTTGTGATTAGATTGTTTCATGGTTTTCTGTAATGATTTGGAAGTATGTGGCCAAGTTTTAACCTCATGGCAGAGGCAACCAGGTTTTGGCGTGGTTTTGTTTAAAAATATCGTTTAATTCCAGACGCAAAGCCTTATTGTTATGGTTATTGTTGTTTTAACCTCATGGCAGAGGAAAACCAGGTTCTGCCCTGAAATATCCTGATAAATGTCAGAATTCATTCAGACAGAATTCTTACTGTACTTTATTTACAGTGCAGTGATGCAAGATGAAAACGTTTGATTTAAAAAAAAAAAAAAAAAAAAAAACGGCTAAGAGTTTCCTCTAGCTAGCAGCTGTTACTGTGGGATATGTTGTTTTTTTTTTCCCCCATCCAGGTTGCGTGCGCATGTCTCTCGCTCAATAACGCGACGTTGAGTCTGTCTGTAGCTAGCACTAAATTAAATTCTGTGTGGTTTAGCGGCAGTTTGATTTGCGTTTCGTTGTAATTAGCGGAAGTCGAGAGACGGAATGATGGACCGTCGATGTACAGTGAGGTTTTTAACGTAATTTACGTTTATAACCCACGAGTCTGAGCCACGGTGTTATCGCATCGCCTTCTCCGATTATGACGTACTTCTAAAAAAGAGTCTAGAAGCTCATTCTCTAAAAGTAAACGTGCAGGTGTTGATGTTTTTATATTAACCACGGCTTATATGTATATCGCGCCGTCCGCCGCAGCGTCCGATCGTTCTTTCTTTAGACCGTGACCTTAAAAAAAAAAAAAAAAAAACTACACACAGCTGAGTTCAGTCCATTCATAAGATCAGGGTTGTACATACCTGATGTTAATACATCATCGCCCTCTGCTGGCTTTATTTCGAACTGCTGTAACGAATATGTTTAAAATGATGGTTTCTTCTGCAGCAGCAGCGAAAATATTCAAAGCGTTCAAATGAACTGAACGTTTCTGAAATCACGACCAAATCAAGACATTCATTCTGCTATTGTTTTTATAAACAGTTCCATGTGAACTTCATTAATGTTCCTTAAACCTACAGTGTCCTGTTCAATCCCTGGACATGTGACTTTTCCAGCGTGCCTGAAAGATTCGCCTTAAATACACACTAAAGTGACGGGGAAAGCGGAGCCGGCCGCAGCAGGGCTGAAGTAGGTTAGCCAGATAATCCAGGCTGAGTGAGCATTAGAAACTTGTGAGCTTTGAACGTGCCGCGGTCGAGCCATGGCCCTGCTGGAGAAGTCAAGCAGAAAGGAAGAATCGGCGTTTCAGCAGAGCTGTTCGAGCCATTTCTATCCCTCGCTTTCTAAACTGGGAAACGGCAGACAAGGGAACAGGTCTGACGTGAAGACAGGGTGCAGTAGGATGACCTGGTTGGTCTCTCTTGCCGCTACAGTAAGATCTGTTTTGTTGATATTGAGTTTTAGGACATTAGTCGTCGTCTAGTCATTAATTTCATGGTGGCAGGAAGTGAGGGCTGAAGGAAAGTAGGAAGGAAGGAAGCGAGCAAATGGTTGGAGTACCAGTGGGGAAAAAAAGCCTTTGTTTCTGCATCACTTGAGAAAGAGGAAATAGGCAGATAGCTAAAAACACTGGTCTGAGAACGGAGCCCTCTGAGGTGTGTGTGTGTGTGTGTGTGTGTGTGCGTGTGTGCGCGCGGCTCTAACTCCTACCTGAAGTGGCTGAAACCAGCAGTAGTGTGACGTGATGTAGAAGTGTGTGTTTGGGAGGCTATCATATATCCTAGCATCTTACTCAGGAAGAGGAAGTTGGAAATGGGTCGGAAATTAGTGAAGTTAGAAGCCACTTTTAACTCCGTTGGCAGAGGTCCAGAGTGAGTAACGTCTGAGTATGAACTCAATCCTGACTGGATTGTGGTTAATTGAGCATTTAGCGATCGTGATGAGGTTTCAGGCTTCCATGGAGCAGAGCTTCCCATCCTTCTGCTCTTTTATTCCGATAAGGGATTCCCTGTTTTTCCAGCTGACCGTGTTTGCGCCTCTTTCACAGCCTGGGCTGCATCTGCTGTACATGACAAAGCGAACTCTGACCCCTCCCCTCTCCCGGCCGAGGCCGAGGCAGCGCCGCGAGCCTGGGCTCACCCGGGCCTCTGCGCACAAACCCCAGGCTGTATGTGAGGAGATTAGCCACGAGGTTACATTGTGCTGTGCTGCTCGTGTGGCGCTTGATGCTAATTCCGATCATGCTAATCACGGCTTTGAGTTTGGAGTGGTGAAGTGCAGCATGGTGTGACGTTATCATGCGGTTAAAGAGCAACTCCAGCACAGACACCTTTTGTGTCGCTGTCCTTGATGTAATCACTGGGGGTCAACCATACGAATACGCTCCATGTTATTATAGAGGTGTGTATTCCCGTCATAATCACATCCCAAATACTCACAAGTTGTATTTGTCCCAAAACAGTAAATGTAATGATGGTTAAATAGCATTACACATGATTGAAATTCGTGGCGTGAGCGTTGCGGAGTCTTGGTGCCAGGGGCGGAGGGCTGGGGTCACGGTTCTTGGGCATAGCCCATAGCCCATAGCGTCGTTCGTATCATGTTAAATAGCATTATAAGTGGTTACAGTTGAAGTGTGTCCTTTCCATGTGCTGTAATAACACTAACATGAAAAATCTATTCAAGTGTTACTGCATTCAGTAGTACGTATGTATTCTTAAGCATAAAACCAGACATGTTGAAATATTTCCCTGTGCACTCGTGTACATTGTATCTGGTGTCGTAATGAAAGACGTTGCCATCGGTTGGAAAGATTTCACGCAACAAGTAGCGGTCATGCTGAAGGTGAAGGAGCTTCCAAAAGTTCTCAAAGACAACAAAACAAAAACAAGACTCGGATAGGAAAAGCTACTTGCTATAGCAGAGACCTTAAACGTCCCTGTCAGTACGCCTGGAATGATGACATGCAGCTGGAAAGTTCATGGAACAACGACGACAACTAATCGTCCCCAGGCAGGTGAACCACGCAAGATTTCACTACGCGCTCTCAGACGAATGGTAAGGAAGGAACGAGAGAAGCCAGCAGTCACTCGAAAAGAGTTGCAGGACGACCTGAAAGCAGCAGGAAGAACAGTAACATCGTGAACAATAAGCAATCATCTCTGTTTCTACACCTTGTGCTGAACTCCTGCTTAAAAAAAAAAACACAGAGAAGCACATCTAACAGCATTTAGACGTTCAGAACATTACAGGAACACTGTACGCAGTGAAGCATGGTGGTGGGAGCATCATGATATGGAGCTGCTTCTCTGCAGACGGTACTGGGGCATTACGAGCCATTGAAGGAAACATGAATGGAGGGATGTACCGGGACGCATTAGAGGAGAAGTTAATCTCATCAGCAGAGAAATTGAATCTGGGGAGAAGACAACGATCCAAAACATTCAGCCACGATAACGCAAGAAGCCCTTGCATGGCCGAGGACCCTTCCGTCTCCTGACTTCAACCTGAACGTTTATGGAGGATCTTGAAATTGCGAGTCCACCAGAGGGACCATCATCACCTGGGGGTTTGGAGACGATTATCCAAGAAGAATGGACCAGAACGCTAATGGCTAAAGGCTGTAACTGTCAACAACGGCTGTGCACCAAAGTGCCAATGATGAAAAAACATTTTTAAATGTATCTTTGTTTTATGCTTATGAATACATCCTTTTTTTTTTTTTGTACGAAGTAAAATACATAATGTGTGTAAATATGAAGTGGATATGTGCACTGGAACGATATTAAATAACACGAACAGAAGTGTCTGAACACTTATTTCCTCTCGCCGTGTGTGTTTTGTGCAACCGAGAAACCTGAACGCCGTGTCTGCGTCTGTGTGTGAAGGAAACAAGCCCCGCCCCCTGGACACGTCCACGCCACGGTCCTCGACTCGTGTCTAAAAAGGCCAACCTGCGACTGTGTCACAGATAAAAAATAGTCTGATGAAATCAGCGTACGCTGTAGAAGTGAATTCGGTGAATTTCATGACTCTTCCGTAAAACATGGAGTTGCTCTTTAACAGTTACGAGCTTCTTATTATTCTTATTATTCTTTTTATTAGCCTTCGTCAGCTTTCTGTGAACACAGGAGAAGCGTTCGTGTGCCGAAAACTGGAGACTAACGCAGAGTAACACAGGCTAGTGTTAGCGGAGTGTGTTGTGTGACGCTGCACTTTCACTACTGACCCCACAGGATGAACGCATGAGTGTGTTGCCAGCTTTGTTACTATTTTTTTTTTTTTAAATCATTTATTTATTTATTTTTGCATTTTGGACCATCAGGGCCTCAGCATCAGTGCTGGTTTTAACAGACTAACACATGATCCAAATTTATACGGTTAATTACATCACAGCGGGAGATTCACAGCTTTACACGGTTAATAAATAAGAGAATAAAATAATCGTGTACATGCCCCGTCCTGGCGTCGGTATATCAGACACGGGCATCTGGGCTCGGCGGAAACCCCGTTATGTTTGATTTATGACGTATGAACGTAAGAGGACATTTTACCGTAGACGTCATTGTAAAAAAATAAATAAAACTAACCCCAATAATGACCAGAAAGCGGTAAAGGAAGGCGGACTCGCGCTGAGTGGTCTCTGAAAAGCACCATCAGTGATCAGACTTCACTGTAAAAGCCACCTGAGCCTCGCCATCAGCGCCGCTGTCCGTATTTCTCCAACCAAACTCCGCCCTAGACTGCTTAAAGGTGCACGAGACGACATTCGAGCTCTAGTGGTTACGCAGGTGACGTACAACGTCGTCGTGATGAGGCACAGCCAGTGTTTATTCTCGTCTCATTCCACAGCACTGGCGAATTGTCGAAGCTGTTGATTAGTTTCCTCTAACAGCAGCTCTGACAGTAGCGCAGGTTTATATTAATGCGCTCGTTCTGATACGTTATCGTTTCTATAGTAACAGCTTGTTGAAAGCAGACGCTCCATGTCAACAGATTAAAAAAAACAAAAAAAACAAAAAAAACACCATGTGTAATAAGGAGAAATGTGTTTATTTGACATTAATGGAAGGAGTCTCCAGTGTCAGAGGTAAAGCTGTAACCTGAAGTTAACCAGAAGAGTTTACGCTTCTTCGCCGTTCCTCAGTAACGCGACAAGCACGCAGATTGCTGTGGTATAAGAAGAATAAAACACTTGGGGACGTGCTGTTACAGGAAAAGAATCCATTTCGGTGGGAACAGGAGCTCCGGATTGTGGATTATTTTCCCGTAACTGCACGTCCCCGAGTGTTTAATGTGTTTTTTTTTTTTTTTTGGAAGCACGGTGTAGATTTTTGCTCACAGTCCGAGCGTCTGTCTGCGCTGGACTGAGATGGGGGCGGAGTGAGGGAGCATAAGGGGCGTGGCTATAAAATGATTGACAGGAGGCCCATGTAAACACAAGCGAGCGCTCTGCCCCGAACCAAACACCTTTTCTCAGCCACATCATATAAACAAATATATTATCGTGTTCTACATATTTTCTGGTTATCTGAAGTAATCAGTAGGAAAAATATTTCGTCTATTGCACCTTTAAACACGTCGGGGATGTGGCGTGCTTTAAACAGATTATCGTGGGGGTAAGTCGGACCCCCCGACCCGCCCCGGCGCTGTCTCACGGACGCTTTAATCTTAATTAGAATTTGTTTCGTTGAATTTCTGTTGCTGGTTCTAGAGCCGCCATTTTTTTTTTTCCCCGCTTTATCCCAGACGATCAACTAAGTTTGTTGTTTGCTTCTTGTAACTACGAGGCTAATGTTGCTAACAGATAATGGAAGTGTACGGCCTCCAGATTAGCAGGGTTTCTCTCACAGTCTGTGCTAAAATCTATAAAGATTGGACAAATTCACCGAGAGAAAAACAGCCTCAAAGTTGAATCGCGTCTCCACACCCTGGTAGGGGGCGTGGCCTGAAAGGCGGCGCTTACACTTTAGAAGAAATATAGTTTTACATAATTCTTTTTAATGCTAGTCTATGAAACTAGCATTAATTAATTTTTTTTTTTTGGACTATGCTAAACTGGTGGCTGTAAGCTTCCATTATTTGTTAGCTACGTTAGCCTCGTAACGGCAGAAACGTCTCGGTTGAGGACGTTGCGAGCTTTTCTAGTTTATTTTTCTAAAATAAAATTAAAGTCATTAAATAAGTCTAAAGTTTTACTTTGGTTTCTGTTTCCAGAGCGAGAACGACCAGCGACACCTAACGCCTCGGCAACCACAGCAGGGATCTCCAGACCATAATACTCCTCTACACTGTTTACACCATGGACTCTGAGAAGCGAGTGTGTCCTCATACCAACACACACACACACACACACACACACACACACCAGCAGAGCAGCGCTGGACTCGAGCACACTGCCGTGGCTTTGATCTTGGTCTCAATTCTAATTATTATAGATATTTTTTATTTTGTTTGAATTTTCGTAGAATCTGATGTTGTAGTTCTATGCATCACCGATTTGTAACGTCGTATTTTTTATTAGACGACGACGATTATTTCTGAAATACTCTATTTTTTTATATCGGATTTGAAGATCCGCTCGCATCCGAGACCTGCTGCGCTCTTCAAGGTACTTCGGTACGGCGGAATTGAACGCGAGTATTTTTGATAAGACGACGTGTTCGCTTTATGAGGAACAACAGAAAACATTTAAAAAAAATAAGAATAAAATTACAAATTTCCTCTTTAGTGAAATAAAAGAACGCTGCATTGTCTAGTTTGTGTATCAGTGGCCTGCGTTATCGTCACGTTATATTAAAACCTCCTCTTTTTTTTTTTTTTTTTAAAAGAGAATAAACGTCCGGCAGAGTGTTACTGAACGGGGTATGGGGTATGCAAATGAGCATGAATATGCAAATGAGTATGCTCATTTTGTCTTATTATTGCACCATAATCCACCTCTTTATTTATATTTCATTTCAACACACACACACACACAGCTCTCTAGGGCTATTCCTTTAAAAATGACATTTAATTTCAACTACTTTAAACATTTTACCTGTGAACTCATTTGCATATTAATGAGTGTTTATAATGTTAGCTACACTGTGTTTAAATCACACCATGTACATAGAAAGTACATTTTTAAAGAAAAGCAAACTCAAAAATCATAATTTTGTTCTCAGTTTTGTTGTTTTACCACCAGAAATGTTTTCTTTTCACTGACATCACGTTCAGTTCTGAACCGGGTTTAACATAAGAACAAATGAACAAATGAACAAATGATTCACTATAGATGCTCCCTACGTAGTGCACGATGTTCCTGATGGCCGTTTGAGATCCAGCCGAACTAAACCGCAGCTCCAGTTCGAGCCTGTCGGCATGTTTGATACTTACTTTATCATTTTATTACGTGAGGAATAAATACGCTATTTATTTACAGCTCTTTTCTGACATCGGGTTCGGCTCTTTCAGCCGAAAAACATTTTAAAGGACCCATCGTTTCAGTGACTAAAGGTTAAAATGTTAAAATTAAAATGTTTTTATATTTAAATATGTAAATCTAATGTAAAAAAAAAAAAAATAGCGTTCTTACAGTGAAAGTGAAAATACACCAGTTTGTGAGCGAATTTAATGAAGATTAGAGAGTGATGAGAATTTTGAACAGCAGCCTCACAGATTGATGTATGATGTCATATGATGGCATAAGGGGCGTGGCCTTCCGTATGAAAGCGATATTTTTAGCTGAACAGTGAACTCGAGGGTTGCCGGGTCGCCACACGCCACATTCGGTCAAAAACAGTCGCTATTGTTGACCCGGAACAGCCTATAGGAGACGGTCTGGGGCGGAGCTTCTCCGTTTGAATGCGTTTCCGGGTCACATGACGAAAACGTTAATCTTTTCCACCTCGCAGAAAAGCCAACAACAAACCAGTCACAGGGATCTTAAAGTTACAATGCACTGACACTGGAGACTCCTTCCTTACGAGTCGCTGTGAATGATCTGTTACTATAGAAACGACAACGTATCAGAGCGAGCGCATTAATATAAACCGGCGCTACTGTCAGAGCTGCCGTTACAGAAAATGAATCAACACCTCCTGACCAATCAGAGTCCAGAATTCAGCAGCGTGGTATAAATAATAAATGTTAAATGATTAAAATGATTAGACTATGAAACGTTTTTTCGACGGTCACCACACCGTTGAATCCTCTTTCAGTGGGACGTCACGTGTTCTTCGGTCATTAATTTGAAACGAAACCTTGACATTTGTATAACTCGAGCGTTTTTAAGTCTTTTCCGGCGTCTAGACGTTTACAGCAGACAGAAAACAAAGATCTCATTATCCTGTGCAATTAAAAAAAAAAACACTGAAATTTCAGAAAGGTCATTATGTTTAATGAGAATCAGACATTTTACAGTAATGAACATTTTAAAGACAACAGAATTTGGCAAAGGTTTACAGACATGGTTCTAATTAATGGTGTTATATTTAAATCAACATTTCCCCTGAACTGAGTTATGGGATACGCGTGATGATGAAGAATGATCGGGTTTTTTCTGACGGCTTCCCGGATGAAACGGAGGGATAGTGGTGTTCTGAATATTGTGAATATCGTAGTGTATGTGTGTGTGTGATAAGCAACACACACCCAGTCCAGACTTCACTGACGTTTTGGGAACACGTCTCGGTGGAGTTCAGAAGATCATGGGAGGAACACCGCTTCCGAACAGCAGCCTCCAGGAGGACGGGATTCTCCACGGAACAGAGCCCTGAACCTGAGACAGGAATCATAATCCTTCCTCTGTCATCATCATCATTATCATTATCATCATCGCCATTATTATCTTCAGTATCATTATCGTCATTATCATTATCGCCATCGTTATCTTCAGTATCGTTATCCTCATCATTGTTATCGTCATCTCTAATGAACTAAAGCAAAAGCTGAGAAATGATTAAATACAGTAACGCGTCTAAGTAAGCAGAAACAACATTCTGCCTCTGCACACAACAATATAAACATCACTTGCTAAGCCTCAGCCCATAATTAATTAACTGCAATATACTATAATATAAATACACACACTCTCTCACACACACACTCTGAGTCACACACTGAGTCACTGACCGGTTTGTCCAGCAGGTGGAGCCAGTCGTTCAGGTGATCGATGAGAGTGAAGGCGTCAGGGACGTTGTCTCCCTCAGAGCAGAACAGCAGCAGCACTGCCATGGACATGTTCTCACTGCAGCTAAAGATCAAACACACACACACACACACACACACACACTTCAGGTTCAAATCCTCAGTCAAAAGCCTGTTACTACACACTGAATCAACAGACAGACAGAGAGAGAGAGAGAGAGAAATACAGGTAGAGAAGACTGTATCTGGTAAACAGACAGATTGAGAGAGACAGAGACAAAAAGGCAGAGAAAAATAGATATATAGACAAAGATACACAGAGACAGAAAGAGAGAGACAGAGAGACCTACAGCTAGATAAACAGATGAATAGAAAGAGACAGACACAGTCAGAGCTACACACACAACTAAACAGAGAGACAGGCAAGCTATAATTAACGTGTTTATATTTACTGTATGTAAATGTGTTTATAAAACTCAGGTGTAAATGTATTAATAAACACAATAGTGATGTCATCAACTCCGATCTAAATCACCGCGTCTCTGGCCGTCAATCCGATCTAAATCACCGCGTCTCTGGCCTTCACTCCGATCTAAATCACCGCGTCTCTGGCCTTCACTCCGATCTAAATCACCGCGCCTCTGGCCGTCACTCCGATCTAAATCACCGCGTCTCTGGCCGTCACTCCGATC
>CM074996.1:1024450-1036164 GCA_037576825.1 Pangasius krempfi | reverse complement strand
GTTAAAGGTGAGGGTTAAAGTTAAAGGTGAGGGTTAAAGGTGAGGGTTAAAGTTAAAGGTGAGGGTTAAAGTTAAAGGTGAGGGTTAAAGTTAAAGGTGAGGGTTAAAGTTAAAGGTTAAAGTTAAAGGTGAGGGTTAAAGTTAAAGGTGAGGGTTAAAGGTGAGGGTTAAAGTTAAAGGTGAGGGTTAAAGTTAAAGGTGAGGGTTAAAGTTAAAGCTGAGAGTTAAAGTTAAAGGTGAGGGTTAAAGTTAAAGGTGAGGGTTAAAGTTAAAGGTGAGGGTTAAAGTCAAAGGTTAAAGTTAAAGGTGAGCGTTAAAGTTAAAGGTGAGGGTTAAAGTTGTCATCATTTACACACTAACACTAAGTTCTTTGGATTGTTTGGAGGGAAAAAAGTGTATAATTTCCATAATAGTGCGCTATGTAGTTAACATGCAGCCTTTTTTTCCAGACACGTTAAACAGTCATTTAGTCAACTTTCCTTATGGAATGTCCCAAGATGGCGGCAGGGATGGGTAGTTCCCATACGGTGGGCTGTCGGCGCATTCAAAACAGTGCTTAATTAACTAATCCAGGGGTATTAGCAGCGCACACTTTTAGTTCGTGTTTATTTCTCCTGCGCCTCGCGGCCACTGGGCGCGCCCGCGTTTGGGAAATGGTTCGTCCTGTGACTCATTTCCTCCCGTCAACGCGAATGGAACGTTCCGGATGACGTCACGGGCGGTATAAAATGAGCCACTCATGCGGGTGAACCCTCCCCGAAACCCCCCGGCTGTTAGTGCGGTGTGAGTGCGTGTGTGCTCCGGAGCTAGCCTCGGCACACATTCTAAAAAAATTAAAAATCCAAAAAAAATTTAAAAAACATTAAAAACTCTTAAAAAATTTTCCTTTTCTTTTTCTTTTTTTTTTGTAATAATAATAAACAAAACAAAAAAAATCATCGGTGAAGCAGGAGCTGCTCGGTATCAGTACATCACGGAGGAAGAACTTAGCTTAGCTTAGCTTATCTCTGAAGGCCCGATTTAATTTAACTCTAACCAAAATCCGAATTGACATCTTAAAAGTTGACGGCTTCTTAAATTTATCCGTATTTTAACTCTTTTAAAATCCGGTTTTAATTCGTGATAAGTATATAGATATTTTATATTATTATTATTATTTTTTTTTTTCCCTCGGCTAAAGCAGCTAACTGGCTGAAACTGGTTGAAGAGAAGTCGCGTGCGCGTTTATTTCGAATCAACCGCCACCAACCGTCTCTCTGGTCTCGCGCCGACTAGCAGATTTAAAAAAAAAATAAATACAGAGCTAATAAGCTAGCAAAGAAAAACCAAAAAAAAACAAAAACAAACGAAGAAGACAAGATGAACCCCAGCGCTCCTAGCTACCCGATGGCCTCCCTGTACGTCGGAGATCTTCACCCAGACGTGACCGAGGCCATGCTGTATGAGAAGTTCAGCCCTGCCGGCGCCATCCTCTCCATCCGCGTGTGCAGGGACATGATCACACGCCGCTCCCTCGGCTACGCCTATGTCAACTTCCAGCAGCCCGCAGACGGTGAGTTGGAAAGATCTAGAAATCCCCCCCCCCCAAAAAAAAAAAAATAAATAAATCCTTAATTCCGTTCCATGCACTAGTCAGGGCCTACCTGCTCCGGCTAGTATGCTAACTGCTAACACTTAACTAACTGCGCAAACAGAAATCCGGATCTGAATCTGTCTGTCTCCCGAACCAGGAAGTAAACATTCACACCACTCTATCACTCTTTAAACACCTTTACACACACACACACACACACACACACAGTTAAATCCCTTGCTAACATTGCTAGCCATGGACTCACATCAGGCCTAGCTTGATTTAATAGTCGGTACCAGTCTTATGACGTGGTTCAGATTTGGACAGTTCAGTTTTCATCTCATGCTACACTGTGCCCCAAAAAAAATATATATATATATGTTTATTAATTGAAAGAGTACCTTCCTAATTTAAAGAAAGGGATGCATGTGTGTACCTTGTGGTGATCCCCAGAAACCCTTTCGCAACATGTTCATGTCATGAGCCAGGCTGGGTTTTTTTTTTTTTTTTTTGTTTTTATATTTATTTTGTATTTTGTGACCCTTATCGTCATCGAGGCTCAGGTTTTGTTTTTTTTGTTGTTTCGTTTTTGTTTTGTGAAGTGCTTGGCCCCCTGCGAGAGCTCGAAGTTCAGCCCCGGAGTGGTGTTAGAGCGGCGGGTTTCTGCTCTCCAACTATGAAACGGATTAAAAATATCGTAAAGAAAGGAAAAGCTACTCTCTCAAAGAGGTTAAGGATGGAAATGAATATTAATAAAGTGGATACTGAGCTCAGATCAGAGAGTCTGATCAGGTGACTTGATCGGATTTATCAGCGCAGTGTGCCGTAAATGATCTAATAAACGATTAACAGGTTATTTTGAGTAAGGGATTTACTCTCGAGCTCGTACAGCTGAGGGGTTAAGGGTCAAAGGTCCTGCTCAGTGATTGGATCTGAACCCTGAACCCTACGATCCACCGAGTCATCGCTTTCTCTCCATCCGTGTGCTGGTGCTGGAGAGAGATAGCAAAGAATATCGCACTCAAAGACGCCCTTGATCCGTAATATTCATCACGACGTGTAACGGGAGCCGCTACAGCTGTACAGTTTGGTCCACCAGGAAAAGGAAGATATCAAAATAGCTTGGGAATTTATTACAGCTAGTAATAAAGGCGTTATAAAGCACCGTTATTTTAGTTATAGATGACTTTCAGTGTTCGTTAATGCTGAAGGAGTTGAGAAGGCTGGAGTGGAGCCGGGTCTGAGAATCAGCGCAGCGTGTGAAAGAGGTTTAAAATGGCTGCCTGATGGGTTTTTTTTTTTTTTGGTCAACAGATAGTTTGCAGATAGTTTTTGTTTTTGTATATTTATACTCTCTCTCTCTCTCTCTCTCTCTCTCTCTCTCTCTCTCTCTCTCTCCCCTCCCTCCTCCAGCCGAGCGCGCTCTGGACACGATGAACTTCGACGTGATCAAAGGCAGACCCGTGCGCATCATGTGGTCCCAGCGTGACCCGTCGCTGAGGAAGAGTGGCGTCGGTAACATCTTCATCAAGAACCTGGACAAGTCGATCGATAACAAGGCGCTGTACGACACCTTCTCCGCGTTCGGCAACATCCTGTCCTGCAAGGTAAAGCGTCTGTGGCGAACCTTCAGCCGTTTGACGGGGTGTGTGTGTGTGTGTGTGTGTGTGTGTGTGTGTGCGCGCATGGCCACGTTGTGCATGAATCCGTGTGGTTTGTGGTCTTTAAGGTCGTTTGTGATGAAAACGGATCGAAGGGATACGGCTTCGTGCACTTCGAGACCCAGGAGGCGGCTGAAAGAGCCATCGAGAAGATGAACGGCATGTTGCTCAACGACCGGAAAGTGTAAGTGAGCGATTTTTAACCTGCGCCCGTGTAGAACCTAACAAGCAAGACCTTTACGTGTGCGCTCGTGCTACTGAATCGACATAACGTGCGGTTCCGATCGAACCCGGGGTCCGGGTTGTGTCGTGCAGTTCTCGCGTCTCTGAGCTCTCAGAACCTGCCTCTCTCCATGCTTTTGACTCGTACAGGTTCGTGGGTCGCTTCAAATCCCGCAAAGAACGCGAGGCCGAGCTCGGCGCCAGAGCCAAGGAGTTCACCAACGTGTACATCAAGAACTTTGGCGAGGACATGGACGACGAGAAACTGAAGGACGTCTTCAGCAAATACGGTGCGTCCTGTCGTACATAAGATGTTCACTTCACATAAAAGATGTTCACGTGTAGTCCACGAGAGAAGATAACAATTCATAAAGTTCGAAAGTTTACATCCACTTGATTCTGAACACTGTGCTGTTACCTGAACCTCTAGTTCACGAGTCTCTCGTTTGTCCTGAACAGTTAAACCGCCTGCTGTTCTTCAGAAACATCCTTCAGCTCCCACAGAACTCTTTGGTCTTTTTCCAGCATTTGAACCCTTTCCAGTAACAACTGTGTGATTCTGAGATCCATCGTATGCAGCTGTTACAGAAGGTTCAAACGCTCACCGACGCCCCCGAAGGAAAAACCACACGTTAAGAGCCGGGAGAAGATCAGAGTAAATTTAACTTTTACTTTGTCTTCTGGGAAACGTGTAACTATCTCCTGTAGCCTCTGAAGGTCTCGGTGCTAAATGAAAAAAAATCATATTTAGGCAAAATAGGAAAAACGTACAGTGTCTCCATTCTGTTCAGGACAAACGAGAGACTCATGAACTAAAGGTTCAGGTAACAGCACAGTGTTAAGAATCAAGTGGATGTAAACTTTCTTATTTTGGTTAAATAATGAACAATTTTGCAGATTCTGAAAAGGGGGGGGATGTAAACTTTCGACCTCGGCTGTAAACCAGCTGGAGCGAGTTGAGGATCGCAGCCCAGTCAGATTCAGTGCGCCGTCCTCGGTGGGCTGCACTGGCCACACGGCTGCCACAGTCACGCCGTAGTCCATGGGCCCCGTGTTTTAACGGCGTAAACGCTGGGGATAAATAACGGCTACGTACAATCAGCCGAGCGCCGAGTGCGGGTGGCGCCGAGTGTAGCCCAGAGATACACACACACACACCCACACACACACACACACACACTCTGTAGATAACGGGTTTGGGTGCAGCGTTAAAGCTGTCGATTTAATTTTTTCTTTCCCCCCTCAGTAGTATAACTTGCGTTAGTGCTATCTGTACAGGTAAATAGAATTAAAGTGCCTTCCCTCGCCAGGTAACGCGATGAGTATCCGGGTCATGACGGACGACAGCGGCAAATCCAGAGGCTTCGGCTTCGTGAGCTTCGAGAGGCACGAGGATGCTCAGAAGGTACGTCGCAAAGGTGCATAACACCACGCACCTGTAAAAGGTATCGGTTAAAGCTGTCCTGCGGTAAAGGAGTGTTAAAGCGGCGTCACGCGCCGAAAATCAGCAAAAACCAGACGCGCGCCGGTCGAAGGAAGACTCGCTCGTACTGTAAGAAACCGTTCTGGTGAGATCAGCTGTTCCAAGGTTTCTGTATCGATCCTTAATTATTTATTTATTTATTTATTTTTTATATTCAGGATCACGTTCCAGTGCTTTGCGCGGTGTTGTACGAAAGCGTGTTGTGTTCGTATCAAAACAATCGCACTACAGTGCACTACAGTGGTTTCATTCTCCGATGATCTCTCGTATTAAGACTGAGTTCACGTCGCGTAACACATCAGTAATAAATCTCCAGAAATACATTTTCCATGAACGTAAACTCTCGTCTCTGGCTTCTGTCGCCTCCAGTCTGTAAAATGTACTCGGGTGCGTCTTGTTTTAGTTCGTTTTCCTTCATCCGGTGGCCGTAGTGAAAACAAATGAATAAAAGGGGGGAAACACACCGCGGCGCTCCTCCAGTAAATTCGTTGTACCTTTTGTACCGTGCTTTCGGAGCCGTCGATGCAGGTGCGCTCACGCTCAGGTGAATAAAACACCTCTCAAGCTGTGGCGCTGCAGGAGGCCTTTTGTGTTTCGACTGGCAAGAAAAAGCAGGAAAACTTTTCATATGTATATAAAATGATGAGGACAAATAAGCAGAAGCAAACTGTTCATTTATCAGCTGGAGTTATTTTGAGCGGTTTTCTGAAAATATATTTATACTCTGTGCATCTTGAGTCGATTTTGGTTTGTTGCCGATCGTTAAACGGAGCGTCTCGTTCTTCTGGCGTTTCTCCAGGCCGTGGACGAGATGAACGGGAAGGAGCTGAACGGCAAGCTGATCTACGTGGGCCGCGCTCAGAAGAAAGTGGAGCGTCAGACCGAACTCAAGCGCAAGTTCGAGCAGATGAAGCAGGACCGGATGACGCGCTACCAGGTTTGTCCGATTTAAAGATAAACACCCGTTTAAATCCAGCGCAGCCCAGTCAGATTCAGTGCGCCGTCCTCGGTGGGCTGCACTGGCCACACGGCTGCCACAGTCACGCCGTAGTCCATGGGCCCCGTGTTTTAACGGCGTAAACGCTGGGGATAAATAACGGCTACGTACAACATGAACGCCTTCAGAATGTAGCGAGCGTCTGCCTACCTGCCAAACATTTACTGTAATCGCTAATGTTCACGTGCTTGCGAATGTTTTCCCCGAAAACGTCCAGGGCGTCAACCTGTACGTGAAAAACCTGGACGACGGCATCGACGACGAGCGCCTGCGCAAGGAGTTCTCTCCTTTCGGAACCATCACCAGTGCCAAGGTACGCTTCCGCTTAAGCCGTCTGAAACAGTTTAATGTAGAGTAGTACACTGCAGAGTGTGTGTGTGTGTGTGTGTGTGTGTGTGTGTGTGTGTGTGTGTGTGTGTGTGTGTGTGTGTGTGTGTGTGTGTTTAATATGATGTGGGGTTTTTTTGGTTTGGTTCTCAGGTCATGATGGACGGCGGACGCAGCAAAGGTTTCGGCTTCGTCTGTTTCTCCTCCCCCGAGGAGGCCACTAAAGCCGTGACCGAGATGAACGGCCGCATCGTTGCCACCAAACCCCTCTACGTGGCGCTGGCTCAGCGCAAAGAGGAACGCCAAGCCCATCTAACCAACCAGTACATGCAGAGGATGGCCAGCGTCCGCGCCGTACCCAATCCCGTGCTCAACCCGTACCAGCCCGCGCCGCCGTCCGGATATTTCATGGCTGCCATTCCACAGGTCTGCACTTCAGTACAGATTTATATAACGTCTGAAGTCTGTTCAGTTCTGTTCAGATGCTCGATGTTTTCGGTTCATGAAAGCGTTTCGCGCGCGACAGATCGGTTTGACTGCCAGCTACGGTGGCTGTACTTTCAGAGAACAGGAAGCAGCGCTTCATTTTAGACACGAGGAGAGAAGTTGCTCTTTAACTGTTCCACCGTTTCGTAACCCACGGCTGACCTTTCGTTCTGTTCATGTTCCTCCTCAGGCCCAAAACAGAGCTGCGTATTATCCCACTAGCCAGCTTGCTCAGCTCCGGCCGAGTCCACGCTGGACTGCACAGGGTGTCCGACCTCAGCGTAAGTGCCTTCACACACTCTCACACACACACACACACACACACACACACACGCTGTGGGCTGTTTTCTAGAATAGGGTTCATTGACGTGCTGGAAAATCCCTTTAATGTGAGTGTTTTATATCCAGGGCTGAAGGAAGCCAGTGCATTAAACCCTAAACCCAGCGCAGATTCTCCTTCTGCTCTCATGTTCTGTCTAAATATTGACTTGATGTAGTGTTTCTTTTTATTTCTCAAGACTTCAAGTGAATATGGTGCGTTAGAGCTGAACTCCTTTTCGGTTTCCTAATTACTGCGTTCAGCAGTGTTGGGTACGAGACCCGCACAGTGAAGGAACTGATCGATTGAATCGAGTGTTTAAGTGGAACATTTATTTATTTATTTAATCTTTTCTCTGTTCTCTAAGACTTCCAGAACATGCAGGCCACCATGAGGCCCTCAGCCCCGAGGCCACAGACCTTCAACACTATGAGACCTGCTTCTCAGGTTCCTCGTGTGATGTCCAGTCAACGCGTTGGTGAGTTTGTGCCATCATCAGTACACGCGGATTTATTTCTGTGCATCTTCTGCTTCTCTTGATCTGTATTTAATGGCTTCATTAAGCGCTCCGTCTGCTCCCTCGGTGATCTGGGGGTCAGTGATTCGCAGTTAAAGCGTTCAGGTCGACTTTAGCTGCTTTTGGACGGTCGCCAAAAAAAAAAAAAAAAAAAACACGTACGCCAGCTTTCGACTTGTATTTTTCCTCCTGAATTGAACTTTCATTAAGTTTCTCGCCGCTCCTCTCTTTCCGTCCTCCAGCCGCGCAGACGGTGGGTCCGAGGCCTACGGCGGCGGCGGCCGCGGCGCCGGTGCGCACCATCCCACAGTACAAATACACGGCCGGAGTGCGCAACCCTCAGCAGCACATCAACACGCAGCCGCAGGTCTCGCTGCAGCAGGTCAGACTTCAGCCTCCTCCGCTGTGATTATTTACAAAAATATATATATATCTATCTATCTATCTAATGACCCTCCTGCAGATTATTGAAGCATTACTGTGAATGTTTCCCAGCCTGCGGTTCACATGCAGGGTCAAGAACCTCTGACAGCATCCATGCTGGCTGCAGCTCCACCTCAGGAGCAGAAGCAAATGCTGGGTGAGTTTCTTAACCCTCGCGTTATTTAGAAGTCGTGTTTTTGAGCTGTGAAGCCCGAATGCATTCCTTTCTTTTTTTTTTTCTTTTTTTTTTTTTTTTAAATCATCATCCAGGTGAGCGTCTGTTCCCGCTGATCCAGAACATGCACTCCGACCTGGCAGGGAAGATCACGGGCATGCTGCTGGAGATCGACAACTCTGAGCTGCTGCACATGCTGGAGTCTCCAGAGTCTCTGCGCTCCAAGGTGATTAAACGAGTGCGAGTGCGATCGCGTCTCGTTCAGACCGTCTGCGACTGGCGTGATGATGCGATCCTGTTCGGTGGGGGAGCTCCTGCAGTGGCGGGAACCTTCACTCAGACTCCTGATGACACACACAGGGGCCATCTGACCAGCACTGACCACACACACACACACACACACACACCTTCATCATATTTCACAAGTTTGTCCTCAACACTGCCTTCTCTAGCAGGTTATTTTTGGTGTCGTGTTCCTCCAGACGTTTTTTGCGCTTTCGGATTCTGATTGGTCAGAAAGTGCTGATTTAATCTTCTCTAACAGCAGCAGCTCTGGCAGCACTGCAGGTTTATATTAATGCGCTCGTTCTGATACGTTATCGTTTCTATAGCGACCGCTCGTTCACAGGGACTTTAAGTTTTCTCCAAGGAGAGTGAAGGTTAAATGCTTAACATTTATGGAAGGAGTCTCCAGTGTCGGTGCATTGCAACAGTCAGAGGTAAAGCTGTGACTAGGTTTTATTTATACATTTATACAACTCCTCTTGTCCTGAAGTTAATAAGAAGCTGGTGAGGGAACGACGGTTTATAGCTGCTATAACGTAAGTGACAACAGGAATTGCTGTGGTGTAAGAGGAATAAAACACTCCAGGGCATGCTGTTGTAGGAAAATAATCAACTTCGGAGTGATAACAGCACCCCCCCCCCCCCCACTCAGTATATTTACCTATTTATTTATTTTATTATTATTATTTATTAACACGCTGCTTTTTAGTTAAATCTGGAGAGAAGTGTACGATGTACAAGCTGCGCTTTTTCCTTCATGGGTAAGAAATGTCAGGATTCTGACGTGAACATGAGAATTGATCAACTTGATGCGATGCGGTCTGATGGAACTGTAGTAGCGGAGAAATTTAAACATGCACTGTAGGACAGAACATGACACACACACACACACACACACACACTTCCACACACTTCCACATGGGACAGACATGAAAATCCATGTGTATATAGAGTGCATAAGGGATGATTGAATTTGTACTCAGTGTGTGTGCGTGTGCGCGCGTGTGCGCGCGTGTGTGCGCGTGTGTGCGCGTGTGTGTTTCAGGTTGACGAGGCCGTTGCTGTGCTTAAGGCTCACCAGGCCAAAGAAGCCGCTCAACAAAAAAATGTGACCAACTCCATCGGATTGCCAAGCGTCTAAGCCGAGGTAATGGAAAACTTCGTTGTGTGTGTGGAGCGTCCAGAAGCTCGAAGCGTTTAACCGTTTAAGGTCCTATTCCGAATACGATGTTTATATGCGTCGGAATATTCCTGTATACGAGAGTTTGGTTGTTGGAACGGCAACTCGGGGATACTTACTACATACCCAGCCTACAGCTAAGCATCTGTAATCTCCCACAATTCCTTGCGGTCTGAGCTGCACACATCTCCTTTCTGTGGATTTTCCGAATAAGGTGTTTACATGCAACACATTTCTGATTAAAACAGGAATATTCCAGGGATGCGGATTAAATTTTGGGGAATCTGAATCGGATTGCGGCGTTAACGTGATTCGATACTGATTAAAAATCGCCGAATTCCGATTAATATCATAATTATGATGTAAACGTAAACGTAGCCGCTCATAGACGTGAAAACGACTCCTGTACGCTCCAGCAGCAGCTAAAAGGAAGTCTAGTTTTATCCCAGACATCATCGGCTAACGATTCCTTAAGCGTCGTGGACCAGTAAGACGTCTAGCTTTTTAGATTCGTAGAAACCAATTCAGTCGGAAAAGACTTTTGCGTTTCACGTTTAAAAACTAGAGCTTTAGGGACTTGCCTTAAGAGCTTTACCTTTTCTTTTTTTTTTTTTCTTCACTGTTTTTTTTCCCCCCTTTTAACAACTGCTTGTGTTTCTTTTTCAGGGACGACGACCTTTTCAAACTTGCTTCACCGAGGGGGGATAAAAACCATATTAAACATCGAAAAAACATGGAAAACTGCAAAAAGATAGAAATGATACTTAAAGAAAAAAAAAACGACCAAAAAAAAAACCCACGATGGAACTGAACTCTGCCAGGTCTAGAGAAGATAAAGCTAGGCCTAGTCAATTATCTTTTTAAAAAAAAAATCTTTAAAAAAAAAAGAGAAAAATGATTTAAAAAAAAGAAAAAATGGAAAATTTGGGGGTTTTAAAGAAAATTCCATAAAAGAATAGAGAGCAGGAGGAAAAAGATCAGACCCTCTAGCTTTCTTTATTTTATTCATTTTATTCCTCGCCTGCTGCGCGTCCGGGTTCCGGGTGCGAAGAGGAGAACCGAGAACCGCACAGGCAATGTGAACAATTCTCCGGAATTGAAAAATGTGCTTGCTCAAATAAAGTTTAAATTCCGAGTCATTAACGAGCGCCTGACTGTGTTGCTTGTTTCCGACGGAACGCCGTCATTAAACCACAGGTTTTATTTTTTTAGTGGTTTTTTTTTTGTGTGGCTTACACACACACACACACACACACACACACACACCCTGTGTGCAGGTTCTGATGAATGCTGTAGAAGGCGCAGTTGCACCTCGTATAAAATTCCTTCCTCTTACGAAAGCCAGGGGGTTAAAGCTGCATCAGGAAAACTGGGAAGTGTGGGAACGTGGTTCAGTCTTGTGTATATTTAAACCACCATCTTGTCACTTAAACCAAGTCCACAACACCCTACACCCTTCTACACAAGTGTACACCATCTGTTAAATGTGCAGTGGAACGTTTCGCTTATTTGTAATACCATCTTTCTACCAGAGAGGTCTCCAAATCCCCAAGTCTCCTATTATTGCTTACTGCCGCTTTAACCGTCCTGTTACGTTTGCAGATTAGTTACATTATTGGCGATTGCGGGTCAGTACGTCTAAATTACCTCAAAACTGTCCTAAAATATTTGACTCGACTTTACCAGCTCCTCACCCATCACCCTAACCGTTAACTTATTATATTTCACACTCTATCATGAGCTCATGTACCTTAGAGTAGCTGTTTGTTTATTACAGAACACCTTGTACAGCGGTTTCAGTTGCCCTTATGGATGTAGGAGCCGTAAGATCTTTTGGATTATTTCTTTCTAGAGTGCGTGTGTACTTCAGATACTTTTATTTCTGTTCATGTCTCTCAATTCCATCAGGTTTTATTGTCGTTCCGCTATATACACTATATTACCAAAAGTATTCGGTCACCTGCTGTGACTCACATATGAACTTAAGTGCATCCCATTCCTAACCCATAGGGTTCAATATGATGTCGGTCCACTTTTTGCAGCTATTACAGCTTCAACTCTTCTGG
>CM074996.1:920856-931065 GCA_037576825.1 Pangasius krempfi | reverse complement strand
GAACCTTTAAGGGAGGGGCAACCGGAGAACCCTTCAGGGTTCTAGATCCGACGCCTTGCGAGAACAGAACTGTAGCGCGTGATTAGGAGCAGGATGAATGTACTAATGCTCAAGCTGACCTTTGACCCCGAGGTCGTTGGAGTATCTCTTCATGGCGGCATCGTCTCGGAGGATGATGGAGCGCCACAGCTGACACAGAGCGGCTCGGTCACTGGAACGTCAAATAAACACGACGTTACAGAAAAAATCAAACAACCAAAAAAACGATCAGAGCCAAACACAATGTATACATTATTCATGAGCTGCTTATGAATATTAATGAGCTTGTGGGCGGTTACCTTTTGCTGAGACGTTCATACAGTCCGTGATCTAAGAGAACAAGTTCTGCTTTTTTATCAGGACCTCTTCGCACCAACACTGTCACACACACACACACACACACACACACACGATTTTTTGTGAGGATCAATCAAATCTCTCCTCTCTCATGTATTCCTATCATTATGGGGACATTTGGTCCTCACACACACACACACACACACTGTACCGTTTCCAGGATGTGGGTCTGCGTGTATAAAGCCGGTGTAAAATATCTGTTCTGCGAAAGTCCTGATGAATTTATCTGCCGTCTGAGGAACAAAACGAGGAACACACGTATTATCCATCACAATTATAACAATAATGAAATAGAATTAAAGTGTGTGTTACTCACGTCTTTTAAACTCAGGCCCTGCCTCCTGATCTCCTCGATGTTGTTGATTTTGCAGCCTTCGCAGAACTCGGCCGTGAGGACGCGCTGGTGTTAGGAGCAGAGCTGAGGATCAGTGTGTGTTCGTTTATTACACTTTATACCGATTTATAAAAAGATATTTTTTTAATATCAATGTTAGTTTTTCCACTTTGTAAAAATTGGGTTACACTATTACACTTGCATCAAGAGTTCTGCGCTCTGATTGGTCAGAAGGTGTTGATTAGTTTTCTATAACAGCAGCTCTGACAGTAGCGCAGGTTTATATTAATGCGCTCGTTCTGATACGTTATCGTTTCTATAGCAACAGCTCGTTCACAGTGACTTAAAAAACGTGTGTAATCATCGATATGGTGAAGTTTTCTTAAAGTAACGAGACGTTTAAGTAACATTGATGGAAGGAGTCTCCAGTGTCAGCGCTTTGTAACAGTCAGAGGTAAAGCTGAGTTTACGCTTCTTTGCGGTTTCTCAGTAACACGACAAGCTGCGATTTTTTTGTCTTATCGACTTCGAGAGAGAGAATAAAGAGACTCTGGTGAGGGAACGACTGTTTATAGCTGCTATAACGTAAGTGACAACAGGAACGAACTTGTTTCATAAACATTACACATTACTGTAAACAGACAAAAAGTACGACATGACGTTCTTTAATAAATGATAAACTGTAATCGTTGGTAAACTGCTGTGGTGGAAGAGGAATAACACACTCAGGGACGTGCTGTTAGAGGAAAATAATCAACTTCAGTGTAGTAACAGTGACTCCGCTTCATCACACCATCATATCAGCACATAAACACACGGTGTTTATATAATAAGGGTGAGGAGAAGTTTTATTAATAAAGATAAGTAACACTGTGATGATCTATTAGCATCAACAGCTGCTTACGTAAGAAATGTACACGACTTTGAGTTTTGTTTTCTGTTAGCAACATTAGCATTTCTGACTGAAGGATTAAAGTAAAAAGACTGACTGGGGTCCTGTAAAAATGGCGGCGCAGTGCGCCTGCTTTGCCGATTCCCCTCGGTAACGGGTTAATCTCTGTACCTTGCTGGTCAGGTCCCAGAACACTTTGGGTATGACGACGAATTTAAAGTGCTTGAGCTCTTCGGCACATCGCTCCGAGTTCCTGCCCTCGTTCTCGAAATCCAGCTCCTGCGCCAACGTTCCCTTCAGGTCCTGCGAGAGTCACACGCCGACACTGTTCCGCTTCATATTAGAGGTATTACATCAATATCACGATTACATCATCACGTCATATTACTAAGCCGTCGACCCGTGATGTCACTATGCGTGCGTCTCAATCAGCTCGCTAGTTCAGTACTCGGGGCGCTGATCAGGCAGGCGGCCATTTTAAGTGCTGCCTCAATCGCAGAATCCTTCCAGTGCACTGGAACGTTCGAGCCCTAAAAATTCCCACAATGCACCGCAAAAACCGGGGAGCGTCGATGCTCGCTACGTTCCCTTACTGGAAATGATGTCATATACTCTGAAGTCTCTCAACTACAAGAAAAAATGGCGGACGAACTCTCAAACAACTTCGTCCACAAATATAAGTAGCTTGTTATCGTTGTCGTAGCTCTCAGATGTTACTCACGTTATCGATTTTTAAACTTTATTTGACGTTCTGTATACAATGTGTTTGAGTCTAACGACTTTTAAGTGTTTAATGATATAAAAAATCCAGTAGCTACCCTACGAATCTGCTTGAAGCAATAAATTTATATGATGTATAACGTCAGAAAGATATCGGTCCTCCCTGTTGGTGATAAACGCCAGTGGTGACGTTTTACAACGCGAGTACGTCGTCATGGTGCAGGAAATTGAGTCATCAGTGTCCCAATGTGTAGTGAGCCAGGGTCCTAGTGCCTGGTGCCTAGTGTACACGATCTACTGATTGAGACGCACCCATGCGTTTCTCTTCTTGCTCTCTTGTTAAATGGTTTGTTTTTGCATTTTTGCATTATTCTAAATTTACCCGTTCATTAGGGTTTGTACAGTACGTGTGTTACTCCAGCAGTTATATCAGTACATATATCAGGGTCCTCTAGTACAACTTTAACAGACTTGTCTATATGAATGTGGTATCTGTTATTCAGCAGCTGTGTGTTATATGAAGGGACTTGTATTGTGGTGTTATTCCAACATGGCGGCGTGTCGACTGACTGCATTTTTAAATAAAGTTGACTGATACAGAGGTCCTCATGTTCCTTCTGTGTCACTGTGCTTAGACTGCATTCTGGCTAAAGGCAGGTGTCGTAATCTCATACAGACCTTTAGGACCCAGCGGAAACCGAAGCTCGGGTGCATAAGCTTCACTATGTCCAGCAGGATCTCCAACGTCCTGATGTCTCCATCGAACCGGTCCCTGAGGTCTATATACTGCACCTGCACGCAGAGCAACCCCAAAATACAGCGCTGTGCCACTCGTTTAGGGAATCTCGTTTAGGTCTGACATGCTAGTATACACTGTTTTCACGCTAACATCAGCCACCTGAGGGAAATCGTTCATAACATGCAAAGAAAGTTGTTCATTGGGAGCAAAGCGACACTAGATAGCAAAATGGAAAGATGGAAAGTTCACCCAAAAATGAAAGTTCTGTCATCAGTTACTTACCCTCGTGTCGTTCCAAACCCATAAGACTTTCGTTCATCTTCGGAACAGAGATGAAGATATTTTTAATGAAACCGGGGAGATTTCCGTCCCTCCATTTTCAAGCTCCAAAAGTTCATAAAGGCATCGTAACTAATCCACGTGACTCCAGGGGTTTAATCCCAGTTTTATGAAGCGATGCGAATGCTTTGCGTGCGCAAAAAAACAAAAATTAAGTCTTTATTCACAAAATATCTTCACTTCCGCATAGATCTCCGACGCGCCTTCACGAGAGAACCACGGCGCCCGCGTGAGGTGTTGATGTTGGCGTGAGAGCGGACGTTCTCTCGATACAACCGGACCTGGAAGCGCTGCACTGTTTACAGCAGAGGAAGTTCCTCAAGGTTCTGGCTTCCAGGAAATGCACACTTTAGCGCCATTCTGAAAAATAAACCGAGACCGAAAGCAAAATCTGCTCAGAATGTACCGAGCGAAGCTTGCACACAGCGTCCCTCTTGCCCTCGTGGTTCTCTCGTGGACGCGCGGCGGAGAACCGTGCGGAGCTGAAGATATTTCATTTATCTCATTAGAATTTTGATTTTTGGGTGAACTCTCGCTTCAACAAGTCGGCATGGACACGTGAGAGGAAATGATGCTGTAAGGTTTGTGTCCTTGCTGCCAGATTTGACGAAGATGGATCAGAAGCAGTATTGGAATACAACCATTCCAGGATATTTTCTAATAATGGCTGCGTAATAAATTGTCGAAACACGTAACAAACCTGTAAAAGATGTTAAGGCGTCGCATGCGAGGAAATGAACAACCCTCAGTACATTCTCAGCAATTCCTATACGATCATCGTCACGGGGCTGATCCGCCTGCTCACCTTCACGGCCACGGGCGTCCCATCATGCAGCTCTGCTTTGTGCACCTGCGCTAAGCTAGCAGCCGCCACGGGCTCGTAGTCAAACGTCTTAAACAGTTTATCCGGCGTGGAGCTGAAGTCCTCTAGGAATAAAGCGTCTACCTGAAACACACACACACACACACACACACACACTCAGTGGGAATAAAAAAAAAAGCCAGATTACTCCATTATCCGTCAGCTGTGTTATTCCCATCACCTCTTTGTAGCGGCGGTTCAGCGCTTTATCCTCCAGGACCTGCAGCGTGTGGATGTACTCCGGAGGGAGCAGGTGATTAAACGAACACAGGCCTTGTCCCAATTTAATGTACACTCCTCCGTTCCTCACCGCTGCCTCCACCATGCTGTCCGCCGCTCGCTGGTGACACGCAGACATGGCCGCCGTGAACTCCGGCCTTTCCTGCGGACGGAGAAGTTGTTATCAGGAACACACACTCTCCTTACACTCTTGAACATAGCTTGTGTACTAAACAGTGCACTACAAAGCTACCAGGGAGCAAAACAATAATAATGATAATGATAGCGTCACGATGCAGCAGTGCTTTCTGGGTAAACTGTGGCCGTGAAGTCTTCCCGAGCGTCGGATTAATCCGCTCAGACGAGCGCAAGTCGATGTTTGTACCAGAATTAAAACACAATGTGGATTGTCAGAAATAAATCTCACACGTACCTCATCCACGCCGCGCAGAACAACGTTGGACGTCCACCAATAATCCACTGAAATCAGAAATCCGATATACAGAGATCTGTGAGCAGAAGAATTAAACAGATGAATTACATCATTAACGAACGCATCAGATTTAAAAGCAGGTCTGTTCCTGGATTCCTTCATCTTCCCCGTGTCTGTATTTTAAAAGCGTAGACCACGCCTCGGCGTGAAGAGGCGGAGTGAAGAGGCGGAGCGCAGTTATCAGCGCAGACGCGTGTACTGATGAGCAGGCGGGCTGCGAGTCGCCGCAGTCAGAGCCCCACAGAGCCGGCAGTAAAACCGGCCGCTCACCTGCAGAAGCGTCCTGCTCCCTCCACTAATATCCTCATCTTCCTCCTGTCTTTGGGGTCAGAAAGAGCGTAGCGCACGCCCACCACCGCGGGAACGCCCACCGACACACCAATCAGCAGCTTCCTCAGAGGCCGGAGACTCCGCCCACTCCTGCAGAATCAACACACTTCACACACTGCAACTCCACTCACACAATATCAGTCTGTCTGTGTCTGTCCATCTCTCTCTCTGTCTGTCTGTCCATCTCTTTCTGTCTGTCCATCTCTTTCTCCGTCTGTCTGTCCATCTCTCTCTCTGTCTGTCTGTCCATCTCTTTCTGTCTGTCCATCTCTTTCTCCGTCTGTCTGTCCATCTCTCTCTCTGTCTGTCTGTCCATCTCTTTCTGTCTGTCCATCTCTCTGTCTGTCTGTCCATCTCTCTGTCTGTCTGTCCATCTCTCTCTCTGTCTGTCTGTCCATCTCTCTCTCTGTCTGTCTGTCCATCTCTTTCTGTCTGTCCATCTCTCTCTCTGTCTGTCTGTGTCTGTCCATCTCTGTCTGTCTGTCCATCTCTCTCTCTGTCTGTCCATCTCTCTCTCTGTCTGTCCATCTCTCTCTCTGTCTGTCTGTCCATCTCTTTCTCTCTCTGTCTGTCTGTCCATCTCTTTCTCTCTCTGTCTGTCTGTCCATCTCTCTCTCTGTCTGTCCATCTCTTTCTCTCTCCGTCTGTCCATCCATCTCTCTGTCTGTCCATCTCTTTCTCTGTCTGTCTGTCCGTCTCTCTCTCTGTCTGTCCGTCTCTCTCTCTGTCTGTCCGTCTCTCTCTCTGTCTGTCTGTCCGTCTCTCTCTCTGTCTGTCCATCTCTCTCTGTCTGTCTGTCCATCTCTTTCTCTCTCTGTCTGTCCATCTCTTTCTCTCTGTCCATCTCTCTCTCTCTATGTCTGTCTGTCCATCTCTTTCTCTGTGTCCATCTCTTTCTGTCTGTCCGTCTATCTGTCCATCTCTTTCTCTGTCCGTCTGTCCATCTCTTTCTCTGTCTGTCTGTCCATCTCTTTCTGTCTGTCCGTCTATCTGTCCATCTCTTTCTCTGTCTGTCTGTCCATCTCTTTCTCTGTCTGTCCGTCTGTCTGTCCATCTCTTTCTCTGTCTGTCCGTCCATCTCTTTCTCTGTCTGTCCATCTCTTTCTCCGTCTGTCCGTCCATCTCTCTGTCTGTCTGTCCATCTCTCTGTCTGTCTGTCCATCTCTCTCTGTCTGTCCATCTCTCTCTGTCTGTCTGTCCATCTCTCTCTGTCTGTCCATCTCTATCTCTCTCTGTCTGTCCATCTCTCTCTCTCTCTGTCTGTGTCTGTCCATCCATCTTTCTCTCTCTCTGTCTGTCCGTCCATCTCTCTCTCTCTCTCTCTGTCTGTCCATCTCTCTCTCTCTGTCTGTCCATCTCTTTCTCTCTGTCCATCTCTTTTTCTCTGTCCATCTCTCTCTCTCTCTCTCCGTCCATCTCTCTCTCTCTCTGTCTGTGTCTGTCCATCCATCTCTCTCTCTCTCTGTCTGTCCGTCCATCTCTCTCTCTCTCTGTCTGTCCATCTCTCTCTCTCTGTCTGTCCATCTCTCTCTCTCTGTCTGTCCATCTCTCTCTCTGTCTGTCCATCTCTCTCTCTGTCTGTCCATCTCTTTCTCTCTGTCCATCTCTCTCTCTCTCTGTCCGTCTCTCTCTCTCTCTGTCCGTCCATCTCTCTCTCTGTCCGTCCATCTCTCTCTCTGTCTGTCCATCTCTTTCTCTGTCTGTCCATCTCTTTCTCTCTGTCCATCCAGCTCTCTCTCTGTCTGTCCATCTCTTTCTCTCTGTCCATCTCTTTCTCTCTGTCCATCTCTCTCTCTCTCTCTCTCTCTCTCTCTCTCTCTCTCTCTCTCTGTCTGTCTGTCCATCTCTTTCTCCGTCTGTCCGTGTGTCCAATCTACTTGTTGGTTTGTCTGTACATCTATCCGTTTGTCTACATCTGTCTGGGTGGCCAACTCATCGTTCGTTTCTCGGTCTGTCCATCTCTTTCTCTATCTGTCTCTTTCTCTATCTGTCCATGTTTTTCTCTGTCTGTCTGTCCACCTGTCATTCTGGTGGTCTATCCATTGTACCATTTATCTATACATCTATCCCTATGTCTATCCATCTATCTGTCTTTTGCCCCATCTGTCTGTCTCTCTTTCTGTCCCTTCATCTATATGTTTGTCTCTATATTCTACACATTATATATATATATATAGACACCTGTTTGTCTGTCAGTCTGCCTACCAGCGTCTCATTCTATCCATCCATCTGTCCATCTTTCTGTCTCTCCGTTCTTCTCTCAATCTGTCTGTCTTCCCATTTCTCTATCTGTCTATCTCTCTGCTGTCTGTCTATTTTTCTGTCTCTGTCTGTCTGTCACACTCTGTCCTTTTTGTCTGTCTCTCATACCTCTGTGTGCTGAAGGATTTGTGCAGCAGCAGTTGAGTGTTTGTGGGATGTGAATATTTCTGCAGCAAAGCGAAGTGACGCCGACACACCCGCAACTGAAACACACACACACACACACACACACACACACACAAAATGCAGTCTTAGCGCTGACTAAAGTAACCGGGGTTCAGGAGTTCAGGGCCGTCGTGGTAAAGCTCTCAGAGAAAAACAAGGCGATGCGTGTCCTAGAGTAACACTAACAGTCCTGAGCATTAAAAATAGCTGTGGGTGAAAGCTGTGTGTCTCGGCGGCGAGGCCGCGAGTCGACGTTTTCAGCGTCAGGGAACAAAATATCTCCGGGGAGGAAGCTTTATTTACACACGGGGCCTCGGTGTCAGGGTCTAGCGCTCCGTTCAGGAATCTCTCCTAAAACCTACATGATGTAATCTGACTCGAGATACACACTGTAGCCGTAACGAGTTTGTACGACACTTCGGTGACAATCATGTCGAATTTTTCAAGCATTTGTACATCATTTAAAAAAAACTATTTCCTCGACAGGTCAAAAACAGAGTCTAGTGACTAACTTAACAACAGAAGCACCACCTTTCCCTTTTAGATTAAACTCTAAAGGCTACAAAACTCTACTTACAAATCATTTTAATAGAACACACTTAAGTTTTTTTTATTTAATTGTAATGTAATGGACTCTAATTAAATCCACCAGCCTGATGTTGATATTAAAGCTTATCTGATTATATAGATTGTATTTTTTTTTTAAAACAGTGAGAACTCTGAGAATGGCACGAGCATGTTGTAACAACCTTCAACCTCCTTTTTGCAGCGTACGTTGAACTCCGGCGATTTCAGCGTTTTTCTCATGAACTAAACATCCTGAAATGAGTGACGCTGCATTTTCTGATTCAGGGAGAAAGTGAGGAACAAATCCCATCCGAAATATATGTTTATGTGTGTGCTTTATTTTCCAGTGTTCGTGAAATGATAAACTTATAAATGAAACACTCAGAAAAGAACCTCAGCTCATTAGCAATTAAAAACTAATTAACAACACACAAAGCATTTTGAAAATAAATAAATAAATAAATAAAAACTTTACTCAGCCTAATATAAATTTCAGTTTCCAGAAATGACTGAAGTTGAATCTTAAAAAGTTATATTTTACTTTTTAATCTAAACTTAAGCATCTAATATTGTATACATATATATGATAGAAAGTAAATTAATACAAGGAAAAGATGAAACACAAAAATAAGTGGAAGGCAGAAAAAAAAAATACACAAGAACAGACTAAAATTAGATATGTCTTTAAAAATATATATATAATAATTAAATTTAAAATAATAATAACAACAACAACAACGAGTCAAGCCTTGTAAAAATATTCCTTAAAAAGTTTGGGAAATTATTATGCATATAAAATGTATATAATTAATGGCATTTTTTTATTTTTTATTTATTAGATAATATATTTGGTTATGAGAATTAAATCTAGCCAATTATTTAATTAAATTGTTCAATCTTTTATTTTTTATTGTACGATTCAACTCTTGTTTTTAAAGTCGTGCACTTTTGAGACGGTCCCTCACACACTGTACTCAAGGACAACTGAAAAATATGAAATATTCATTTTGTTGTTTCATTACAAAAGTACATTTTAAATCATTTCTGACTGTTTTAAGTCTGGGTTAACAATACAGTCACATGTAGTTTATTTCCTCTTTTATGGAGTATTTTATGGAGTATAATAAAAACAAAACATGAATAATTAACACAAACAGGTGTATAAAGGTGAAATCTGATGGAAGAGAAGGTGACAGTAATTAACATTAACACTGAGCTAGCAAGCTGCACACCGGTTAACTAGCGAGCTAAATAAACTAGCTATTAGACACAAAAACAACACAAACATACAACAAAATAATTAGAGTGAGATATTTACCCTCTGTAATGTTTCTGCCGCCATGCTGAGGTGAAAAAGCGGCTTTATTCCTCTGCACTGACCTCCTGATAAAAGATAAAGCCGAGAGTATGTGCTGTCAGTGTGCCATGAAATACAGTTCCCTGTGAAAAACGCGTCTCTTTGCGGAAGTTGACCGGAAGTTGACTGTTTAGCTCGAGAGAACTGAAATCGGCGGTGCTTCTTTTACCGCCGCCATCTTTGCTGAAGAGTGAAACATCGATAAAATAGCAATAATTATATTATATTATGTTATATTATATTATGATTGTTTTCCTATAACACATCCCCAAGTGTTTAAATCCACTTTATACCACAGTAACTTGCCAAAGATAACAATTTTTAATTTAGTGAAAGACGTTATACGGAATCTAGTATTTATTTATATATAGTGTCCCAAAAGTCTCCATACTCAGTGGAAATTAACACTTTTTTTAGCAAAATATCTTCCAAATTTTTTCAGAATTAGCATATATTATATCTATCTATCTATCTATCTATCTATCTCTCTCTCTCTCTCTCTCTATATATATATATATATATATATATATATAT
>CM074996.1:832204-851979 GCA_037576825.1 Pangasius krempfi | reverse complement strand
TTCAACAGCATACACATTTTACTATTAATAAATTATTTCCCGCCTTTAGACTCTCATTAACATGCACAGATAGTCAGTCGATTAGTAGATTAGTGCAGTAACAGTCTTTTTTTTAAGCTTTTAGAGGGAAATGAAAGGGGTAAAAAATCTTGAACAAGAAATTATCCAATTCAGATTTTCTTTTTTCTTTTTTTTTTCTTCCCTCCTTATGGACACACACATCATCCTTCATTAAAACACAATTGGTATTAGAATGATTTTCCTGGATATTCACTCTATGATGTACATACAATTTTTAAATTCTCAGTAAATGTTCATGTCTAAGATACAGTAACAGTGGCTTTAGCTCTTTTTTAATTGTGGAGATCCATCAGGTTCATCAGGATTCGAGTGATCCATCTTTCACCATCAGGACGGATCTCTAATTAGGCCTGATGTCTTCTGCTGCAGGGGGCTACAGTCCACATACATACATAAACATTAGTAAATGAAAGAATAAGTAAATAAATTCACCAGATTCAAATATATATTATAAGAAAATAATGTAATACTTTTTTGGTAATGAAACTTGTATAATATTTATAGCATTAATCAATTAATCAGTTAATAATGAATGTACACAGTGAGACATGACAAGTTGGCTATCATTAGGCCGTTGGGTGGATAACGCCTTTAGCGCTGCACTAACACATTGCAAAAAATAAATAACTCTTTCAGTTATCTTGTGATTAAATATCAGACTACATAGGTACTATATACTTCTAGTTATTCACAGCGTGTGAAACAAAATGCTCACATCATTTTTGCTGAGATGAACTGATAAACCTGCACTCTGCCTGTCCCACATAAGCTCCTGAAGGTAATTCCTAGACAACCGTAAAGGAAATGCTCAGAGAGAATGACCCTTTGCTTCAGGATTTTACTTCACATTTCTTAAAAATCCCAGAGGTAAATGACTACTGAACATCTCGGTGGATAATTTTACATGATTCTCAGAAATTCAGTTCACAGAGGCAAATGCACAAGGCAATATTCAAAATATTATTTAATATATTTGCTGAATTGTTCAAGCAAGAAAAGTCTCAGTTGCCATCCTCAGAGGACAGACTCTAGTCCTGTTTGAAAACTTTTCTAAGAATTTGACTATTAGCATCTAATTTTTACTCAAACACTTTTTCTAAAAAATGATTTAAGAACACACAGCCTATATGATCTGTTATACTACTCGGTGAATGATGCCATCTCCTGACAGTTTGAGAAGTGTGTTAAAGAGGACGGGAAACTTCCGATTAAAACTCACAAACACGAAGACATTTCGGTGCTTGATTATTTCAGAAACAGCAACTGATGTTAAATGATCATTATCTGTATTAATTAACAAACTAATCTACTGAACTCTCAGGCTCCTGACCCTGGTCCTGGAGTAAACCCTGTCCTGCACATTTTAGTGCTTTCCTGCTCCAACACACGACTCTGTGAATTAGCTGATTGAGTGAGTGAGCAGGGGAAACACTGAACTGTGCGGGACAGGGGCACTCCAGGACCAAGGCTGAGAACCTCTGACCTGTAAACCATAATCATGCTTCTATTTATACATCCACATTTTTGTGGATTAGATTTTATCTGCATGCTCAGGTTGCCAAATCTTTGTTATGTCACACCTAAACACAAGGGCTTCTGCTGAAATGTTCACCGAGCAAAAATCGAATGAAATAGATTTTTAAAAATACACAGTAGTGTGTTTGAACTCGGCAATAAAGGTTATTATCTATGATTGTTCGGTTGATGAGGAATCCAAGAGAGAAACTCGAAAATCCAGTAAATCAAATACTGAGAGATGTTTTATTTTAGACCAGGACTGCCAGGTTTTTACAAAATGTGTAGCGCAAAAAGGACAGATCTGAAACCAGCCCAAAAGGATAAAGCATTGAAAAAGGGTCACGCATGTCTTTGTAATCTTTATTATATTATATTTTTTATTATATTGATTTTTTTTAAATATATTTTTTTGTCTCAGGGAAACAAGTCCCCTCCCACCCACACAGAGACACACACACTCAGAAAAAGCCCCAAAACTTTTTCACCCACAAAATGATCACAATATGGCATAAAAAACACATGACCCTGGAAACCCTGATTAAATTCGGCGACGTCACAACGCCACACCTTGGCTTGTGCTGAAATACCGCACCACAACAAAATTACATTTTAAAATATGTTTTAAATCTATGATAGGTTATGTCACCTCTGATTAACCTTGCAGGTTTAGTTCGGGGAAATTCGAAAAGAGAAACTCGAATAATCAGTGAATGTCCACAATAAAAGCAACTTTACCATGGAAAGTTAAATACACTCAGTTCACATAGTGCAGTTTTCCTACTTCTGTTTTTACACACAGTTTCTAAAATATATAATACATTTCCACACCTGCAATTAAAATCGAGAGATCTTTTACCTTTACTCAACAATCCTTGTTGCGTTGGCATTAATCTCACTGTTTCTTGATCTTTGTTTTTGTCCAGACAAACTTCTTTCACTTTTGGGGAGGTAGAACAGGTTTAGGTGGTGTCTCAGGCCCCACACAAATCTTCAGCATTTTATTTATGCTCAGAGGCGGAGAAACATGCAGCATGTCATGCAAAAGGTGCGTATGGGGTTTGTAATGAACATGATTTGAAGTAAAAGGTGTTTTCCACCAATAGTTTAGGTAAAAGACAAGTTAACATTCTTCTGATTTTAGTTTTTTCCCCCTCAATTGCTTATAGATATTTCTCCAAAAAGTGTCACTGCTTGTAAAATGCTCTTACACATTTCTCAAAACACATTTCTGTAACCTAAACAGAAATTCAAACATTAGCATAGCATACAAAAACTAAAATTGGTCCATTTATAAAGAAAAGACTTATACAGGGTCTTTACCCTCATATCTGTGTTATTTATATAAAGGATTTTGTCGACATTACATACAGTGCACCAGTGTTCGAAAGGTCTTATGCTCCTTTCATGCTTAAATTGTTTTTCGATGACATCGTCGGTTAGCATTTGTCACATCAGAAGAAATTCTTCCTTCTACCCATCCACTTTAATAGCTTAATTTCTGTTCTACTCTCTCTCTTCTCCCCAGTTTTGTCTACCTTCCCCACTGTAGAGCAGGCTTTCGTATGTAATGGAAGCTTTCGTATGTAACTGTGGTTCTATATCTGAGTGCAGGACTGTCAGGGTGGTTTCTTTCTCACTGAGTATTAAAGATCAGTCACTTCCACAATCACTTCCCTTACCCAATGGGCTAACCTGTCTTTATACAGCGGAGTCTATATATGTTGCGCTCCAAAACACACAGACATCTGGCAGGAATTACGTTTAGCACTCGGGAGCATTATAGAGACTTATTATAGAGTTATAGAGAGTTTTGGAAAACTGGGATGTGTTCATTTTGTCACCCCATTTCTCTCGATTGCGACAGGTTTGTTGACAGTCGAGTATCTGGATGCTTTATTTGCCAAGATGCCCTCATGCCTATGTTACCTTCTGGCTCTCACGTTTAATTATGCTGTCATAGCTAATGATCTGCTGGAGTTCTTTCATACACTCTCACAGTGCACACCCTTTTAAAAAACTATAGGATACAAACATTTCTAATAAACTGTCTCTCTCAACTTATACATGTTGCTCCTGCTGCCTGATGGGATGTCAGTGTCTGAATCTGACCCTTTTTCCCGTCGGACCTGCCTGGCCCTTCCTGATGCTCTACTTCTGTTGCTGAGAGTATTCCCATGTAGATACCCTAAAGATTGCATTTACCAACAGCAGTTTATGGCCAAGACTCACTTGTGTTTATGTGGATAATTCCACTTGGATAGAATCATAAAGACTCTGATGCTCATCCTTTCAACACACTCAGCACTGTTTGTCTTTACTCTTCGACACCTGTACACTGGAATGATTTATAATACCACTGAAGCATTATAATATTTGAGTTATCATATTGCCACACAAGAATAATGTTTAATGTCAGTGCAGTGATACTCAAAAACACACAACAATCCAGTTACAGCCTGAGAAAGCAAAAAAAAACCTGCTGAGCGTTTCTAAACCGTGAACAAACACCATGAACAATGTGTGTGTGCATGTGTGTGTCCGCAACTGAGAAAATGCTGAAAAGTGCTTGCAGAAAAAAATAAAAAAATAAACCAAACTTAAAAAGTCACCTGTCTACCGAGTCCTCCTTCCCACCCACACACGCCAGGATCGTACAGTGGTGCCGAAACCCGGGACGAGGTGCCAGAAGCCATCATGGAACTTTCTCTGATGTGAGGTCAGTTAGTCCCTTGCCAGCATCCACCAGACACATCATCAGTCTCTCCACCACCTGCACCATGAACAGCAGCAGCATTTCGAGGTGATCACTCAGGAGCAGGCCGAGGACCAGCAGGTGCTCCAGACGCTGTTGCAACCAACCTTGCCTCCATCTGTGGCCGCACCAGCGGGCCTGGCCATGACCCTTGCAAAGATGTCCTCCACAGATGATCTGGAGGTCTTCATGGAGCTCTTCGGAGCTCTTCAAATGCGTGGCAGCTGCATAGGGACTACCTGAGGACAAGTGGGTGGGGCCGAGGTGCCAGGACCCTGAAACCCTCACCCAGTTTTTACTCCTCTTTTCCTCCCATCTCTGTTACCTCTCTAATGTCCCTCCCATACTCCATCTCTCTCAACACAGAGAGGACCCCCCCCCCCCCCCCCATGCCCACCAGCACTGAGGCAAAGCCCAGGCAGGATGACTGGCGCTGTAGGGAAGCAAGCAGTAACATACCTCGTGTCTGAGTATACAAGGGAGTTCATATCAGGCCTTGGTGGACTCAGTGTGTAACCAGACCAGTGTCCATCAAAGCCTGATTAAATGCGAGGCAGTGGGGAATGCACAAGTGGTGAGGGCGAAGCATGTACAAACGGATGCGCACAGGTATCTGCTGGTAACAGTCATTATTAAATTCTGGGGGCAAAGACATAGAGCAGAGGCAGCAGTTAGCCTTTGCCTTTGCAGAGTAGAGGTTAGCCTTTGCCTCACCCATCCACTAATTCTTGGGACAAATTAGAAAGGGCTTCAGGCGTTAGTATGAGAAATGCTTGTGCATATTGCAAGGTACGTTGTGGAATTTGTGCAGTGTTGGCTGGGGAGGTGGTGCTGGGGCCGTCAACATCAGCTCTGTGTCAGGGAGACACGGAGGGCGGGGAGGGTCCACCCCTCCACCCTTCACAGAGATTTCCCCTTGGAGCAGTCGTGCAACGAGACCCTGAGGCACGCCTTCGACCAAGTGAGTGTAATCGATAGTCAGCAAATTCAGCCCAATATTGTGCCATCCCACCTGTATTTTTCCATTATCAAGGATATCGTTCACGATGATGCTCAGAATTGGGATTAAATGGCTCAAGCTCCTGGTATTTGCAGAACGAGAGGTCCCAAAAGCCTTCACAGGTTTCTCCACATTCCAATTATTATAGAAGCTCAAGCCTCTTGACGTCTTAGACATCATTAGGGAAAATTGGGAGGAGGGACCTTCTAACAGCAAAACAAAATTCCGTACATCCTGGACTTGAGAACAAAATTCTACACCTTAAGTCACCCAACACATGAGACTTTGCGTCAGGCCCAAGAGCGACAGTCCCGACCGTAGGACAAGGGTACTCAGCTATGGGAGTTTGCAGCGGCAGATAATGTACCGGTTTTAATACCCACATCCAGCTCTAAATCACTCGCAAAGTGGAAAGGATCCTTTAAGTTCAACTCTTTTCCTCATGCTGACAGACTACAAAGGTGACCAAAGGTATAAGTCTTAGACCTTATTTTGGGATTGTGCTTCAAATGAACCAAAATAAAGTCAATTAAAATGGCATTAAATTAAAAATGTAACAATCAGTTTCTCAGATGCTGATTGGCTGAAATGTATTTACTTTTTCAGAGCGCAGTTTTCATGTTTTTGTTTGAATTACCTTTACACAAGACTATTCTAAAATCATTCCACACTTACACACAAATGTACATTATGGAATTCAATTTAAAAAATGTTAATTCTTTAAAAATTCATACTTGAAAAAAAAAAAAGCCTGTATGTTGCAGCTGAAATCCACTGATCTGTTTTTAGTTCTTGCTCTAGGCTGCATTACACACAGTGCCATGTGGAGCAGTAACAGTTACTCTCTACAAATAAACAGAGACATAAAGCTCTTACATTATAACATTTTTCTGTTGTTGAATATAAAAATCCACAGATAATTTTTAATAATCAGCATCATTGATTATTCAGACTAATCACTGAATAAGTGATTATTACACAACTGATAAGTTTCTGAACAAACTACTACTGAAACCACTGAAAACTACTTCAGAGAAGTTTACAAATGTAAAGATTACTACAGAAATTTAGAAAATGTTACAGAAGCAATACATTGCACAGTTTACGAATAAGGTAAGACTTAAACTGAGGTTTGTAACAAATAAACATAGTAGGAATAACGTCAGTAAATAACCAAGACGTGCAGATTGGAGACGTGACCTGGAACCTTAACCTGAACTTGCAATGAGTACTGCAGGGATGTCTCGTTCCTGTAGGGTATCAGAGTGTTAATTATAATAATAATAATTGTAGGAGCCCTATGAATTACTTCTGTTTTGTTGTTAATTCTACTTTTGAATATAATTATTTGTAATATAATTTCTTGTACATGTCGGACTAATTTAGGATGTCCTTATGTGTTCATGACCCTCTATAGGTCATGGGGGTAAAGGTATTAAGGGGTGCCAAGCTGACGCCAGTGGAAGGGTTTCGGAGCTTGCGCACACCATCATTGACCGTGAACGTGAACGTGAACTTGAATGGAAGCGAATACTGAGAACTGAACTAACAAACAAAGAAACAGTTTTACCATGCTTTAATTTTCATTTATTTTTTGTATCAAATAAATCCAAGTTGTGTACTTTATCCACCGTTTCCTGGACCCTGTTTGCGCGTCTGATGATCAACTCCGAAATCCTCAGAAGTGGTTAGAACAAACAAATTGTCAATGGGACCAAACAAAACACCACGGTTTTGCCACTACATAATAATAATAATAATTCGAATTAATATTCAGTAAAGCTGCTCCCTTAAACACACATGAAGAATCACACCAAGCAAGCACAGGTACACTTCTCTGCAAAAACGAAATGTTCTTCATTCCCAAATGTGAAGAAAAAAAAAACATGTCCAGGAAATTAAATGGAGCACATTTAATACAAATCTCTTCATTGGTGTCTTCATCAGATTCTTTACACCCTAAGAATAAAAGAAAGTAAGGTTTATATTTAAGCTGGCAGGTTGAGCATTAACATTAAACATCAGTGTAAAGTTCAGTCAAGTAGAAAAACTACTCAGTGACTCACTAAACCTGCAGTCAATAGCACTTTATCGGAACAGGACCAGGTCACTCACTCACTCACTTTTTCTTCACTAAATAAACATTAAACAATGCTAACAGGTCTAACTACTTGTATATTTATGTGTTTACATGTTTATCTGAAATGCTTATAACTGACCTCAAGTCCTGGAGTTTGTCATGTTGATCATCTTTGAGACTGAAGAGCAGCTTCTTTCCTGAGTCTCCTACACTGTTAAAATACAGATCCAGTTCTCTCAGGTGTGAGGGGTTTGATCTCAGAGCTGAAGTCAGAGCAGCACAGCCTTCATCTGAGACGCCACAGTACCACAACCTGCAGAGACACAATCACACACTCTTCACTCTCTCCGTTCACACACACACACAGAGAATCAGGCACTTAATAAGCACAGTCACTACAGCCTTGAAGCACTGTGTATTACTGTCAATCATGTTTCTGAAATCTGTTAATGGGAATAATGTTATGGAATTTGGATCTTATTTTTCCTCGACATAAACTGAGATCACTGAGAGTGATCCTGACCCCTTCTGCTCTCCAGACCTGCCTGTTCCATCCTGATGCCCTACTTATGCTTGGAGTTTTACATCCCTTGAAAACGTCTGTGCTGCTGAGGATGGTCTCTAACACGCACAGCCTGGAGATACATGAGATTACCGGCGATGGTACAACTAAAAAAACCTCATAAGCTCCTGGTTACACAACTGCACTATTTGTCCATGTAGTACACAGTTATAGAAGGGAATGATTTATAATCGCACTCTCCGGTGTCACCCAGATGAGGACGGGTTTCCTTTTGAGTCTGGTTCCTCTCAAGGTTCCTTCCTCGTATCATCTCAGAGAGTTTTTCCTCACCACCGTCGCCTCGGAATTTGTAAAAAAAACTGTATTTGCATCATGACAGCAGCTTTGTTTCGACTGATGTACAACACTAAATATATTGTAAAAATACTATATTAAGATTATAACTGAATGTGTGTGTGTGTGTGTGTGTGTGTGTGTGAATGAGAGAGAGAGAAGATCTTTAGGCAATGTGCAGTGAAACGAAATGATTTTCCCCTTGATGCTGAACCTAAAACCTCTGCTTCAGTCTTACTGTTAGAGAATGTGCCTTAAGCTGGCTTTACACTGTACGATATTCCGCTGAAATTGCAGTCACAGGCAGAACTGCACATCGAAAGGATAATCAGCGGTGGCCGGTCTAGTGACCAAAGGCGGTCAACGACAAGGTTCTTGCAGTGTCAGAAATGTTTGTTTAAAATCTCAGTGTTAGTGCTGTTAAAACATTCATATAAAATCTACCATCAGGACGACGGCATATGATTACACAAAACTCACAGGTCAGCTACAAGCACGCAGTGGCGATGGCGAAACGTAAACAAAACATATAGGATTTATAAGAAGCAGTTTGCTGAAGTGTGGCAGCAGACGGAACATCTCTATAATGTCTCATCAGAGTTTTATCTGTGGGGACAAAAAGGGACGTGATATGGAAATAAGTAGAGGATGAATTACAGGTTCCAGGTGCTAGCTCATTAGCATGCAAATGCTCTGTTCATGGAGTTTATTTACTATTATGACAATAGTTCATAGTCGCTATCTTCATCACTTAATCTGACACGAAGAACACGTTATCGCACAGTCTGTTACAGAATTCTTATTGGGAACATCTCGTACAATAATCATAAAAGACCGCTGGAATCATACAGCGTAATCAAACAGGTCATGTGACTCTCAGAGAGATGATCTTACCTCAGTGTCTCCAGTTTACAGTGAGGATTCTCCAGTCCAGCAGAGAGACGCTTCACTCCTGAGTCTCCGAGTTCATTCCAAGACAGATCCAGTTCTCTCAGGTGTGAGGGGTTTGATCTCAGAGCTGAAGTCAGAGCAGCACAGCCTTCATCTGAGACGCCACAATCACACAACCTGCAGAGACACAATCACACACTCTTCACTCTCTCAGTTCAGGACACACTGCAACTTTTTCATCAAAAGTATTTTAGCTGTCAATCACAGTATATTGAAGTAGAAATTAAATAATGAGTTAATTAATTTGAGGGTTTTTACATCCAAATTGGGTGAACGGTGTAGGAATTACAGCACCATTTACACAAGTTGTCCCTGTTTTTAAAGGGACAAAAGGAATTGGACAAACTAACAGAGTCATAAATTAAACTGTCATTTTTCACACTTAGTTGCAAATTCTTTACAAAGTGTGGAGCCCACTGACATCCCCAGGCACTAGGTTTCTTCCCTGCTGGTGCTCTGCCAGGCCTTGAATGCAGCTGTCTTCAGGTCCTGCTTGCATTTGGGGTGTTTGTGATTGACTTGGCCATTGCAGAACATTGCACTAAAATAAAACACCTAAAATAACAATAACTTGGTCACTGTCCAATTATTTAGGGACCTGTCTGTTTATCTACTCTAACTAGTTAAACACACATCAAATAATGCACTAATCGGTTAAAAAAAACAAAAAAGAGAGAAAAAGTAACATACCAGGCTTCTTATTTATTAGCAAATTAGCTACAAACATCTCTATACATATTTTCTTTGAGTCAAACAGTACTATAGGAACTAATTCCAGGAAGCGATTCAAGTTCTGAGAGGGACAATGAAAAAAATATCACAACACAAGGGCTATCCAACTGTTCCAAGGAATCACTCAAGTCATTTGCTTTACTGCATCATACACTATATGGTCAAAAGTATGTGGACACCTGACCATCACACCCATATGCGCTTGTGGAACGTCTCATTCCGGATTTATTCCCCTGTGTGTGCTGTTATAATGAGCTCCACTCTTCTGGGAAGCTTTCCACTAGATAGTGGAGCGTGGCTGTGGGGATTTGTGTTCATTCAGACACAAGAGCTGTGTTCTCCTCTGTGATTTTCCCACAGAATCAGACGATGATAAACTGCTTACTCTGCCAATGATACAAGCCAACAATCTTAGTGCTCACACCACAGCAAAGAGCAACTGACAGCCTGTTGCTGCACTCTGCCTTGTTCGAGTGCTGCTCCACTATCACGCCAAACACCACCCTCACTGCTGCCTGCAGGAACTGGCCTAATCCCTCAACCTGAACCAGCCACCAGCCCTCCCTTCTCCATCCCCTTCCTTTCCTTTTCTGCTTTAAAAATTAAATAGCACTGCTTGGGTTTCTGAACTGTGCAACTGCCTCTGTGTGTTTGTTTTTCCTGCCACTGTCAACAGTGGAGAATGCAGGCATGAACATAGACTCCAAGTGCTTCAGAGCCGAAGAAGCCATGGACCCCATGCTGCAACACTTCCATGAACCAAGACTATGGAAGCAGAAGGTCACTCAGGAGCTAGTGCAGGGGTTCCAGTTGATCAATGATGAGCTTTTGGCTGTGGTGGCTGCCACTCCTCTTCCTGAACCCTGCCAGGAAGAGAATGTCTTGCTACCTAGAGTCTAGCAAGCCATTTAATGTCCCTGCCTTGGATGACTGGATCGGGAGGAGTGAGCAAACATCCCTTGCATCCTGGTCAGATGGTTTGGTCAGCATTCAATTATCAGTTATGAGTAGTTGTATTTAGTATTTTGAGAGATATGTACTGTTTAATATTTAATATTAATAGAAAAAGTTTAGTACAAGAACTACCAAAATCCCATGCCAACAGCCACATCCCCTCTGAGCCAAGCCAAGCAAACTCCTCCATTTACTATTTACTTGAACATTTTTTGCAAAAATGTCAGACAGAAGAAGTAGTAGTAGTATAAGTATTGAGGCATCCCTACCACTTACCACAATAAATTGATTAAATAAAAAGCACCGTTAGTGAAAACTGATACATCCCTGACGTATGATGGACTCTCTCTCTCTGCATGTGTGTAAGAAATAAGACCATCAGGCACCAGGGTGGAATCAGTGTGCAGAGAAATGAAATGATATTTGATGCTGAATCTAAAACCTCTGCTTCAGTCTCGCTATTAGAGAATGTGTGTTACTGAGGAGCAGGTCATGTGACTCTCAGAGAGATGATCTTACCTCAGTGTCTCCAGTTTACAGTGAGGATTCTCCAGTACAGCAGAGAGACGCTTCACTCCTGAGTCTCTGAGTTCATTCCAAGACAGATTCAGTTCCCTCAGGTGTGAGGGGTTTGATCTCAGAGCTGAAGTCAGAGCAGCACAACCTTCAACTGAGACGCCACAACTACACAACCTGCAGAGAGACAATCACACACTCTTCACTCTCTCAGTTCAGGACACACAGATCAGTTCAGCAGGAACTTTTTCATCATACAGTCACTGCAGTCTTTAATCACTATGAAATACAGAATCTTGCTCATGAATTATATAAGAACAGTGACTGAAAAACAAATTCTACTGTGTGTGTGTCTGTTTGTATGTCTAGATAACACACAATACATTTTGCACTGAAATGAAATGATTTAACTCCCCAGGATTTGATGCTGAACCTAAAACCTCTGCTTCAGTCTCGCTATTAGAGAATGTGTGTTACTGAGGAGCAGGTCATGTGACTCTCAGAGAGATGATCTTACCTCAGTGTCTCCAGGTTACAGTGAGGATTCTCCAGTCCAGCAGAGAGACGCTTCACTCCTGAGTCTCTGAGGTTATTTCTAGACAGATCCAGTTCTCTCAGGTGTGAGGGGTTTGATCTCAGAGCTGAAGTCAGAGCAGCACAGCCTTCATCTGAGACGCCACAATCACACAACCTGCAGAGACACAATCACACACTCTTCACTCTCTCAGTTCAGGACACACAGATCAGTTCAGCAGGAACTTTTTCATCATACAGTCACTGTAGGCTTCAGTCACGGTTCCTGAAAGTGTCTGAGTGGGGAAATGGAGTTATGTGATAGCTGGAGACATCACAGAAGAGGAGAGCATATTGTCATTTTAAATGTACTTTTCTTGGACACTTGTGGGATATGGCAAAAGTGCTATCAAGATTATAGATATATAGATATAACATTACACTCACAATGTCACAAAGGACATAAGATCTCTTAAAGCTCTGGAGATTGAAGTGGTGGAAATTGAAAATTCTAACAGAGATGGATGCTCCTTCAAATTCTTCTTTGGTCTTGAGCACAGAAATGCACAGAAAAGGTTTATAATATGCTAGTGTACAAAGAATCAGGGGATCTCAGACAGTTGTGCAGGAGATATAGGACAGCATCTTCCAAAGTCTGCCGAAACTGATGAAGCAGACAAAGCTGACCTTAGATGAGCTAGAGTGCCACTGCTCTCAGTGGCAAGGGGAATAGTCATACACCTGGTTTTGATTGGCTTCTGGTGAAGTTCTGTAAAGCTTTCTTTCACTCAAGCTAACACACTTAGCACTGCTTGACGCTGCTGATTTATCATCACACTATCCCGTGTCACCCAGATGAGGATGGGTTCCATTTTGAGCTCCTCTCAAGGTTTCTTCCTCATATCGTCTCAGGATATTTTTCCTTGCCACTGTTCACTCTGGCCTGCTTATTAGGGATACAAACTTAATTTAAATGTACATTGTATATCCAGATTTCTGTAAAGCTGCTTTATGACAATGCCCATTGTTAAAAGCGCTATATATAAATAAAATTGAATTGAAGTGAATAAATGCTTTTAATAGGAGTCATCTGATGATAATTAACTGAATGTGGTTGGTGAGGTGATTGACGGTTTTGGACATGACAGTCAATCCTTATGAATCCTTATGAATCCCAACACACTTTCCAGTTCTGTAGCAAAGCCATGTCTTGTTCTGCTGTAAACTGTTCTAACTGACCCTCAGTGTCCATTTCTTTGTAATCTTTCTGGTATGTTGCTCATTTGATGTCTAAGGTCATTATACTGATATCATAACAAACAAAAAATGTACGTGAATGAACTGATGACATAAGCCAAGGCAACTAACAGCAGGTAATAGCTCTTAATATCTGTCAACAACCGATATGGGTTGGCAAGAGGCAGACACGCTGTCTGACTAACTGTATCTACTGCACATACTTTGGCTCCAGTTTTGATCTACTGTGCAAAACTCAGTCAAAGATGGCAACTTTCAGTTTCACTAAATGGCTTCAAAAAGTTCACAGTGGGAGTCAATGACGACACGTTTGTCCACTCATACAGTCACTGATGTGTGCTTAGGAACCACACACAATAAATTTTGAGATAAAATCTTTAGGCATAAGAGTGGAAGAGATGATCTTACCTCAGTGTCTCCAGTTTACAATGAGCATTTTGCAGTGCAGCAGAGAGAAACGTCACTCCTGAGTCTCTGAGTTTATTCTCAGACAGATCCAGTTCTCTCAGGTGAGAGGGGTTTGATCTGAGAGCTGAAGTCAGAGCAGCACAGCCTTCATCGGTGACATTACAACTACGCAACCTGCAGAGAGACAATAACTTCACTCTCTCAGTTCAGTCCATCACATCCATCAGCCCGTTGAACATTCCATTCCAAAACCATGGTAATTAATATGGTGTTGTTCCCCCTTTTCTGCTATAACAGCATCCATTCTTCTGGGAAAGCTACCCACTAGATTTTGTAACACGGCTGTTGGGATTTGTGCTTATTCAGCAACTAGAGCATCAGTGACGTTGGGCACTGATGTTGAATAAGAAGGCCTGGTACGCACTTGACATTCCAATTCATGCCTAATGTGTTCAGACCTGAACCCCTCTGTATAATCCACCTCCACCTGCACTAGCCCCCGTGGTCTGGAGACCAGGAGCAATAGCAGGAGGAGCCAGAGAATTCTTAGCAACATATAGGCATGCACACTTCAGTTGATACGAGAGACATGTCATCACCAGTCTGCCGCCTTCCAAGATAAATATCCCTAACACTGATTTCTGCGTAAAATTATGGGTCCAGTGACGTGCACATATGCTATCCACAACTGATGTGATAGTTATCATCCAAACAGTGGCCCCTCTTAACTGTGTGGGAGTTCTCAACATTACGCCTCCACCTATCCGACCGACTTTTGCCCTAGCATTCGCTCAACTGTTTGAGGGTATCCATGCTCAGGTCTAACAGGTAAAGATACGTGGAAAGGGAGTGCAAACATTCTCCAGTGTGACCTTAATCAGGCAGAGAGGTTGAGAATCCTTTCGTGAATATGGTACTAATTTCTTACGGCAGAAACAAACCCATCATTCCACTCATGGGGGTGCAGTGTTGGATGGTAGCATTACTCTCCATATGGCCCAAAGTAACCTAAAAGATATATTTGCCCAATTGCTGAAAGCATTCTACCTACAGTTAACTCATGGGATCAATTTCTTATGTGGGGTTTGTGTGCTCAAGAGTCTCTGAATGTGTGTAATCCAAAATCTAAAGCTTCACACGCTGCGGCTGCTGTCCAACACAATAACAAGACATGTTATAACTGTGGAAACAGGACACTGCAACTGCCACACCAAGGAGAAGCCTGTGGTCCACGCCCAAAGAAAAATCTGCAAGGTGATAATCATCCACTGTCTTACTGAGGAGCAGGTCATGTGACTCTCAGAGAGATGATCTTACCTCAGTGTCTCCAGTTTACAGTGAGGATTCTCCAGTACAGCAGAGAGACGCTTCACTCCTGAGTCTCTGAGATAATTCCTAGACAGATTCAGCTCTCTCAGGTGTGAGGGGTTTGATTTAAGAGCTGAATTCAGAGCAGCACAGCCTTCATCTGAGACGCCACAACGCTCCAACCTGGAGAAAGACAATGAGACACTCTTTATTCTCTCAGTTCAGGGGACACAGATCGGTTCAGCAGGAGTCACTGCAGTCTTATATATATATATATATATATATATATATATATATATATATATATATATTATATACACACATACATCTTCTATATGTCTTTAATCATATATATATATATATACTGACGAAGTGCTTTTGGTTTTGAGAGTCGTAAGTCATTGTGTGGTGTGATGGTGTGCTTTGTATATAATTCCAGCAGCAAAAGCAGCAAAAGCAGCAAGCTCCGCCAGAGCACTCCACAGAGCATGGCACTACAGTGTGCAGAAGCAGCATCTCACATCTGGCTTAATAAAATACATTAATATACGCTTTACTGTCCTCTCATTTAACTGCCTTCTATCACACAGAAGTCAGGGGATTATTAATCATTTAGGATCATACGCTGTGATGACAAGATCAAATCAACTTTGTCTTAGTTTTCCATTTATAACATTGTGAAATTTGTCATCGGAAGCACCTTTAAGGGGAAAGTATAAATCAGTGTGAGCTAGCTAGCTAGCCAACCTGCTATAAAGTGAGTGTAGCTTCTTTGGTATCTATTTCCACTAGCTGAGCAAAAATAAACAGAACATCTGTCCACATGTGTCCGAAATGTCACTTACTCAGTAGTAATTTCTTAGCTGATTTCAGATAAGGGGTGATGTTCAAAACTCACCTACTTAGCCAATATTTTAGGCATCTCAAGAAGTTGAAGGAGAAATTGCAGGTTGGTTATAATGGATGCTACTGAGTGGTATGCCATGAGTTTCTGAAAATCTGGAAATTGTGCCAAAGATGGAAACAGGTTGGGATACGCTGGTCTAGACCACCGGAGGACTGGAGCGGTGCCCAGGCAGGTCTGTTGGGTCCACGGAGAAGCGGGACATTTCCAAACGGAGTGCCCATGGATAGATGTGAGCAGGGTTGGGTTGTAACGGAGTACGAGTAATGGCGTCATGAATTCAGAATCCAAAAATAAAGTAAATGTGTTCAGCTCTTGTTTCATTTTGAAATTCCTATATTCAGATTACAGTTACTTTATAAAGTTTTGATAGAATAGTTTTAGAATTCATCTCTCCTAATAACCACAAAAAAGGCAAATATAAAAGAAAAAAATATATTTTAGCTATCTAGAAAACAGTTTCCTGTACACCACACACTCGCTCTTCCGCGCTCCGTAACAGCAGATGAAGCGCGATTCTACGCACGGCGGAGTTAGGGCATTGTGCTGGCGGCATTATGGAGTACAGTATGGGACCTCTCGATCTGAATGGACAGATCAAACATCTGTTGTCTGGAGAAATGTTTCTGACAAACTGAGAAAAGCATGCACTGTATGTGTGTGTGTGTGTGTGTGTGTGTGTGTGTGGGGGCACTGAGTAGGCCTATGCAATTACCGTTAGCCTACAATAGAGCTAAATCTGTTAAAATGGAGTGGAAAAGTGATTTATCAGGTGTTTATTTTGACTACATGACTTGATGTTGAAAATGATGTGGCTAAAAGGTTAGATGCACTTTTAAAATGGACACATTTGATGATTTATGATGTACGACTGTGTGTGTGATAATTTGCCCCGATATTATTATAAATTTTTTTTATTATCAAACTATTAAAAATAGTTTAAAAATGGAGCTTTTGATATACTTCAGCTCTCCCCTCTAATCTTACCACCAGCCACCACTGGGCATAACCTTTGCTGTACTGAATGCAGTCAGTATATGATCAGGTGTTATGGAGTCATAAATAATAGAAGAGATGAAGGGGACAAGATCCTGTGAGATGGTTTGCAGCATACTGTTCCTCACTCGAGCTAATATCACACAAGAAAAATATCTTTACATTCAAGTGCAGATTCTCATAACTGAGACACACCTCTGTTTTACTCAAACTTCTGAATCGCACTTCTGTTTGCAGTTACGTGTGAGCTCTGAGTACTGATTTAATACTGAGCAATCCTCACTACACATGCTTAACATAATCTGACATCTCAGTACAGCCCATGTGACTGCGGTTACTGACAATATGCAGACTTGTGTGTGTGTGTTTTGTTTGCGATGCAGAGGGGGGATCATGGATAAAAGATGGAGAGGTGTGCTAGCGTGCAGTCCTCCATCAAGCTAACTATGCATTATTCGGACACAATTTGGAGGAGAAGTAGCAAAAAATGGCGGTTAGATGTAAGCTTGTTTAATTATTTTAACTTTTGCCCAGTAGGTGGCGCAGGCACAAAGTTTGTTGCTTTGCCTCAGGTTATGGTCCTGAAGATGTCTACCAAGTACTTAGGCAGAAATTGACAACATGGGGTCCACTGAAATCGACCCAGGGAGTCCAGGGATGCCTGGCTTTTGAATTTTGGACACAGTTCAGAAGTTATGAGCATAAACATACTTCCAAATTAGGCCCAAATTTGACCCGATGGTGGCGCTAGTACATTGGCAGCACTTCGCCCAGATTTGTTCCTTAGATACTCTCCAGTCAGTGCATCAAACAACTGTTTACCAGACAGGTCTATGGGCTGCCACAGACACCCTAGCCAGAAGAAGAAGAAGAAGAAGAAGAAGAGGAAGAAAAGAAGAAGAAGAAAAGGTAGAATAAAAATAGGGTACCTACACACCTTTAGTGCTTGGTCCCCTAATTAAAACTAAAATATCATCATTCAGTGATTGAACTGTGGATTTAAAGACTAGTTACTGTAACATGAAGTGCTTTGATACAAAAGCCACTCATACTGCTGAATAAGGATGAGTTAAAACACTTCAGAAATGCTTTCAGTGAGTGTGATTCAGTAAATCCTCGCAAGGTTCATGCAATAGTGCCTCCTAGAGGACACACTCATATTATGTGTGCGTATGTAGTAAATAGTTCGCACTGTGTGAGCCTCGACACACAATGTCCTGATGAGCACACAAAGACGTGCTTGCAGAAGTATAAATCAGCCCTGAGGAGCAGGTCATGTGACTCTCAGAGAGATGATCTTACCTCAGTGTCTCCAGTTTACAGTGAGGATTCTCCAGTACAGCAGAGAGACGCTTCACTCCTGAGTCTCTGAGATAATTCCCAGTCAGATCCAGTTCTCTCAGGTGTGAGGGGTTTGATCTCAGAGCTGAAGTCAGAGCAGCACAGCCTTCAACTGAGAAACGACAACTACACAACCTGCAGAGAGACAATGACACACTCTTCACTCTCAGAGTTCAGGACACACAGATCAGAACTTCCTCAACAGTCAATGAACCGTAGGTTGAATTGAAAAATTTTTCACTTTCACTTTGGAGAATTTTGAATCATGGATCTATGTTAAACATATGATATCATAATGAAACAATTAGACAGAAATGGGGTGTGACCACTGGTACACTAGTCATAATTTATAAGAGAACATTTACGTAGAAGGTCTTGTGGCTCATGTGACTCGCAGAGAGATGATCTCACCTCAGTGTCTCCAGTTTACAGTGAGGATTCTCCAGTCCAGGAGCAAGACACTTCATTCCTAAGTTTTTGAATCTATTCCCAGACAGATCCAGTTCTCTCAGACTGGAGGATTCAGAGCTGAGCACTGAGGCCAGAGCTACACAACCTTTCTCTTTCAGGTCAGAGTTATTTAACCTGAAAGCAAATACAAAATACAGTTACACTAATGTACATCATCGAACAAGTTATTAAATCCTCCCAAAATACAAATATTAAATAGAACACAAATCTAAGTATCTCATGTTGCAATATGCTGCATAATGCATTGTGTAATGTTTGTGTATTAAATGTAATAAATACATACTGTCTACATAGAATAGATATCCAGTTTCACTGTTGAATTAAGAATCTTCTGAGATACATCAGTGTCTGGTAAAGTTCTTTCAACTTCTCTGCTGCTCACATTAACAGTGTAAGAGTTATATTCTGCATTACTTACTCAGCTTTTCTGGCTGCTTCAACCACAGGCAGGAGCTTCAGAAGAACCTCCTCGGATGAACAGTGTTTGTTGGTGTATTTATTAAGGACAAACTCATCCTGTTCCTGTGCTGATGTCAGTAACATAAACACCACAGCTGACCACTGAAAAGAAGAAAGTTTGCTTTGATGTAAATTTCCAGATTGCAGGTAGTGTTGGATTTCCTCAACTAGAGAATGATCTTCCAGTTCATTCAGACAGTGGAACAGATTGATAGATTTCTCTGCTGAGGGATTCTCTCTGATCTTCTTCTTGATGTAATGAACTGTTTCCTGGTTACTGTGAATGCTTCCTTTCTGTGTCACTATGGTTTGTAAGAGGATCTGATTGGACTCCAGTGAGAGACCCAGAAGAAAGCGAAGGAACAGATCCAGATGTCCATTTTTACTCTGTAAAGCCTGATCTACAGCACTCTTGTGTACATCTGAGATTGGAATTTTCGGACTTATTATTTCCAAGTTAATGGGCTTTTTAAAAAAATCTTCATTTTCGATAATAGAAGTCAGGTGCACATATAGAGCTGCGAGGTGCTCCTGAATGCTCAGATGAACAAAGCAGTACACTTTACTCTGGTGAAGCCCAAATTCCTCTCTGAAGATCTGCGTACACACACCTGAATACACTGATGCTTCTGTCACATCAATGCCACACTCCATCAGGTCTTCCTCATAGAAGATCAG
>CM074996.1:761111-764173 GCA_037576825.1 Pangasius krempfi | reverse complement strand
ATCCTCACATTAAACACTGACTCTGTGTCAGTTATTACTGTTTACTGCTCTTTATAGGGTTTATTTAATGTAGAAACGTTTAATTTCATTATATTTGAAGGCGTCTTTGCTCTACAGCCTTTCTTTACATGTGACTGAGACTTTTGCACAGAACTGTGTGTGTGTATATGTGTGTATATATATATATATATACATAATTAATCTTATAACTAAGATTAACTCTGATTTAGATTGAGTTTAATCCTGGATGAAGGTGTACTCTATAATACTGAGCTGTTTCTTCTTTAAACTTTGTATACATGTAGATTGAACATTATTATTATTATTATTATTATTATTGTTATTATCATCACACTTTGGTCCTAATGCTGCAGTCTGTACTTCAGAAAGTTCCGGGCTGATTTTCCCGAGTTCTGATCTCAACACGTTGCAGTGCTTCTGCTCGGAAAGACACGCACGTCGTTTGTATGTCTAGTGTCTGACTTTCATAAACATATTAAGAAGATCTCCATGAATGATTACTGCAGGATTAGCGATGAGAACCATGTGTGAGGAGCGGAACGAACCTCTGCTCAGAAACACAGGTTTCAGTAAAAATGGGCTGAAATCAGTGGAATGTAAACAGAGAGTTTTTAACCATGTTTACACAAAATAAAACCTATATATCAACTAAAATCAAGTAGAAAATAACGCAAAGGGGAATCTGTTTAGCATTGACTCTGTGTGTGTGCGTGTGTGTGTGTGTGTGTGAGCCACCATTTTGTTGTTTATCAGAGAATTAAAGGTTTAAAGATGGATTCTGAGCACAGTAGACTGCCGTATTTAAAACATCACACACTTTATAGATTTTCTAAGAGAACTGATTTGATGATGAAGCTGATTAGCTACGGCTAATGCTAATGTTTATTTAGCTAGCAGCGTATGCTAACCTTCCTCGCTTTTTACACCTAAAAATGCGGCTTATCTTTATCTTTAGCGTACGTTAGCTTGCTAAACTGATTCATAAGCAGCATCACTATAGTGATCTGATGATACGGGATGTGATACAGGCCGTGTGTGTGTGTGTGTGTGTGTGTGTGTGTGTGGTGAACTCGTCTCTTTCTGAAGATCTCAGAACAGAACCTTTTTATACTCAAACAAAACTTTATAAAATCAAATTCTACGGTTTAAGGCCAACTCTGTTATTAAAGGCATTACAATCGGTAATCAGTAAACTGCGCTAATAAACATCAGCACCGCGGTCCCAACGTTCAGCATCCAAACATATCGTTTTAAACCGTAAATCCTTCTTTATTTTAAACAGCTGTGACTTTAGCGTTTCCATCTTCAGGATCCAGGAGTTCACGCCTTACGGTTTCTCACCATCACGACAAGCTGCGGTTTTTACCGAACCGCAAAAAAATAGTAGAAAGTAAAATGACGTTTTATTATCGTTCCAACGCAACAGTCACATCTACAGATCGACACAAATCACTCCACAGCAACTAAACGCCGCTTTCAGGGGGTTTTCTTTTCTTTTCTTTTCTTTTTTCAGTTTTTTTTTTTACTTTCAGCGGATGTTTGAGTTGTTTTTTGAGTTTTATTTGTTTATGTTTAAGTTTGTTGTAGAAGTTTGTTATGTAAGATGTTTTTTTGTGTGTGTTTTTAAGGATTATTTGCTGTTTTTCTTTTTATTTGCTTTTGTTTTGTTTTGTTTGTTTTGTTTTTTTACTGGACTTTGACTTTTTTTTAAGTTTTGAGAGATTTTTTTTTTAACGTTTTAGGTGTTTTTGAGTTGCTGTTTTTCTCTTTAAGGGTTTTTGTTGTTGTTTTAGAGACATGTTTGAGTTTTTTAGTGTTTCTCTTTAGGTTTAGATTTTTTTATTTGTTTTAAAATGGTGTTCACGTTTGGAGTTTGTTTTTCTGAAAGTTATATCCAGCTCCATTTTTTTTTTCTCCTTCAGAATAAAACGTCATCACACCGGAAGTGACCTGTAAAGAGTGTTTAATGAAGCTTTGTGCACTCAGTGTCATCTTTCTCCTCAGCTCACTGCAGCTCATTAGACTGAACTAAAGCCCGCGCTGGACTCAAACTTTTACTCAGTTTACATGGAATTCATTTCAACTTTTAAATTAATCGCGAGATTTAATATTCTTTTATTTAAACACTGCAAACACCTCGCATTTATCAGTTCTCTCTCTCTCTCTCTCTCTCTCTCTCTCTCTCAGGTGCTCCATCATGACGTCATCAGCGCTCTAATAGCTCTCAGGTGAGGCTCGTTATAAAGCTCGCTAATAAAAGCGCGTGCACATTGAACCCACGCGCGCGTTAGAGGCTCATTATCATCACCACCACATCCACACGAGAGAGAGAGAGAGAGAGAGAGAGAGAGAGAGAGAGAAATAAATAAATAAAGAAAGAAAGAAAGAAAGAAAGATAAATACACACACACACACACACACACACACACACACGATGAGTCAGCAGCAGAAGTCGGAGAAAGTGGACGCCGTGCCGCGGCCGCAGCTCTTTAACTGCGTGCACGCGGACTGCGGAGCGACGTTCACGCGCCGGTGGCGTCTCGAGGAGCACGAGACCACGCATACCGGAGCGGTGAGTTCTGAAAACGTGACCTGGAGCGCGTTCACGACAACACCGGCGTGCGGATCCGTTAGGAAAAACTTTTTCTCCCTCCACGCGACATCGTTTAAAGAGCTTTCCGAACGGATCCGCACGCCGGTGTTACCTGTGCACGCGCTAGCGAGCACCTGTGCACGCGCTTCGAAGTGTCTTAGGATGCCTCAAGTATATTGTTTGTGTGTACTGCTCTCTGTGTGTGTGTGTGTGTGTGTGTGTGTGTGTGTGTGTGTCGTCCTCTAGCGGCCACACAAATGCCCCGCGGAAGGATGCGCGCGCAGCTTCTCGCGCAGGTCGCACCTGAGCAGGCACGCGCTCAAACACGCAGGCCACAGCGTCAGGTAAAACGCTGTACATTAGCCGCACTGATGCTAATGTGGCCAACGGGTCGTTTAGCATGGCTTGTGTTGCAGGTGCACTGCGGCGAGCTGCAGCAAGGTCTTCT
>CM074996.1:751111-756111 GCA_037576825.1 Pangasius krempfi | reverse complement strand
GCTAACAAATGTTCATTTCTCCTGCAGTCTGAGAAGACAGTGTAATGAAGCCCTTATAATGGCTGTGTCCCAAATCACCAGCTGCCGTTGGAAATGAAAGATGACCTACAAGTTATGGAGCATTTCCCTGCGAGACCACCGTCCTGTCTGTCCTGCTGCAGGGAAGACGACGGGGTTTTGGACACAGCCGCTGAGCTCAAGTGCTAAAAATAAAGAAGCAGGAAGTTTAGTGTGCACTAGGAGTGTCCTCCTACCATAAAAAGGTTTTACAAGGGCTGTAGGACAAGGTGCTGAAAAGTGCACATGGGGTCAATTATGTAGCATTTTAGGTCGCTGTTCACGTCGTATTTGACGTCACTGAATAAAAATGCAACACACTGAAACCTGAAGGACAGATCAGAGTCTAGATGAGGAGCTAGAGGACAAAACTGGGGACAAATACAGGAGAAGACGAGGGACAAAGCATGGGAAAGTAAAACAGCACTGTGTAAGCCAGAGGATAGAAAGAGCATCAGGTGAGACTAATTAACAATCCATAACAAGAACAGGAAACAATGACCATATGAGGGGGAAAAAAGGGGCACAACAATGCCCCGAAGTACCCGTCACTGCAGAACCAATAGTCCAGGGGGTGGAGTCAGGCCTGATCCAGCTCCTCCTACCTGGGGCAGAGACGACTTGGTGTGTTTCAGGGTAGGTGAGTGTGGGGTCTGTGTTGTACAGCATGTCATGGGTGAAGATTAGAAGAAAAGTCGGAACCGGTCCGGCTCCACCCCCTGGACTTTCGGATCTGCAGTGAGGACGATCTCCAAACCGGGACAGGTGGCGTATGGAGTACAGTGAGTCAATAGAGACCCGATTACACGAGGGCTACGTCCCAAATCGCTCTTCCTGTCCCCTGTTAGAAGACAATAGAATATTAATCATGTGTGTAGTATATCGTTAGATATAGGCACATCAGGACAAACGCTAAGAATTGCAACGTTAATATTTTATTAGCATGCAAGAAATTACTGACAATAAACATGCTGACACCATGGTTCATCTAGCCAGCGTTCCTGTGTTCCCACCTCACCGCCCCCATTCCCGCCTTACCGCCGGCATTCCTCGTCACCGCAAACCCCTCCCACCTCTCCACAGCCCTTACCTCGTCACCGCAAACCCCTCCCACCTCTCCACAGCCCTTACCTCGTCACCGCCGGCGTTCCCACATCACTGCAACCCCTCCCACCTCACTGCCCCCATTCCCGCCTTACCGCCGGCGTTCCCACATCACCGCAACCCCTCCCACCTCTCCACAGCCCTTACCTCGTCACCGCCAGCGTTCCCGCCTCACCACCGCTGTTTCCTGCCTCACCGCCACCATTCCTGCCTCACTGCTGGTGTTCTCACCTCACCACCACCGTTCTCTCCTCACTGCCAGCTTTCCCACCTCACCACAGCCCCTCCTTCCTTATCGCCACCATTTCCGCCTCACCGGCAGCGTTCCAGGGATAGACTCCGGACGTGTGTCCACCCTGACCAGTATAAAGCGCTTACTGAAGATTAATGTATGAATTATATATATATATATATATATTATAATTTTTTTTTTTTTTTGCAGAAACGTTCAGGAACAGATGACCCAGAAACCCCTGTACACTCTCGCTCTCTCTCTCTCTCTCTCTCTCATCCCTCACTCCCTCAGGTCCACCTCTATACATCTAAACTAAACACACTGTCCTCTATACGTCACTGCAGCAGCATCCCATAATATTCTGTACTCCGCTGGTCGCCGACGGCAGCAAACTACAAAAATCGCTCTCTCAAAAAAAAAAAAAGAGATCCCAGAGTAAAAAATAAAAAAAATTATGCTAATGTGATGCATCCCAGAGCGTTAGCATCACATCAGCATAATTTTTTTATTTGTGTATCTGCAATAAGTGGAGTTTATATGAACAATGAAACGAGTGTAGAAGCTGATATTACACACCATGAAGGTGTTTTATTCCTCTTACACCACAACAGTTTGCTAACGTGTGCCATTAGTTTAGTTATTATACACCACATCATACTTTTTATCTGTTTATAGTTACATTTAATGTTCAGTGAAACAAGTTAGTTCCTGTTGTCGCTTACCTTACAGCAGCTATAAACAGTCGTTCCGTCACCAGCCGCTCTTTATTCTCTCTCTCGAAATAAGACAAAAAATTTTACCTCTGAACGTTAAGCGCTGACACTGGAGACTCCTTCCATAAATGTTAAATAAACTTCTCCTTACTTTAGGCAAACTTCACCATATCAACCATTACACAGGTTTTTAAACTGTTTATGTGGAGCGTCTGCCGTACAAGTCCCCGTGAATGAGCTGTTACTATAGAGACGATAGACACCTTCTGACCAATCAGAGTCCAGAATTCGCTCTTATAATCAGTGCACAGAATCTGCATTCACACTATTAATCAATAGTAGCTGTAATGAAGGGATCAGGATATAAACTGAGCTACTCGGCAAACGAAGCCGACGTTTCTGATTTCCCCACTGAGACTCCGTTCACCTGCTGAGAGAAATCTGCATAAATCTGCATAAAAAAGTTTTCATCATACTATCAGAATAAATAAACGTGTAAATATAAGTCACATCAGTGTGGTGATGACAGAGGAGGCCGCAGGAAGCAAGAAATAATCACGCTAAACATAGCAGGAGACGACACACACTGCTGGAAAAACACACACACACACAAACACACACACACACACACACGAATATGCACATGCACTGTATCTATGTCTCTGCTGTTCTATTTTTACATCATCTGAGAGCAGCTGGACTGCTTGGGGACCACACCACACACACACACACACACACACACACACACACACACACACTCACTAGTACAGCTGATACACACTGCAGTGTTCGAAAGCTACCAGACCTGTAAAGTGTACATGACCTCTTTTTTAGCTGCTTATAAGTATACATTCATTAGACATAAAAACATTATATAACATGGAGAAGTTTATCTGCAAGTTAAAATTTCATGCCAAATTTCTGCGTTAATCTAAGCACAGAGACGGAGTTTATCCGTTTCACTGCAGTCTCAAATTTAATCGTCTTTTTTAGTGAAACACAAAAAAAAACAGGCGAACACAATCAGGAAACAAACCAGTGACAGGGCAGGGGGCGGAGCCAGGATTAAACCAGAAACCAAAACATAAGCACTCGTCGTCATGGGAACCGCTGAGGTCATCTCTGTGATCCTCAGACATTTATGTGAAGAAGGAAACTGAAAAGTGAAAGTATGATTAAATGCGTAGTGCAGATACTGAGAATCAGAAATGCGTGCACACTACAGTGAACCACACGAAGACTGAGAAATGTGCGTCTCCCACTTTTTAAATGCCTGAACATTTTGGGATTGTTTCATGTGTGTTTGTGTGTTTTTTTAAAATAAATATTTAGGTTAAAGTTTTTCTGAAGACCTGGCAACCCTGTTACTCTTGTGTTACTCTTTGATTAGTTTGTCTGTGTATTCGCTGTCTGAGGTATTTCGTGTGTATCGTGCTCTTTGCTAATATTTCCATGTACTGTATTTGAATCCTCATAATTCCTGGTTTTGAGCTGCCACAGTGACGTCACAGTGATGTCACAGCGACATCATCGGTGATAACACATGACCTCAGGTTGTTCCTTTGTGTTTATGCTGCGTCCGTGGCACCTTGTAAGCGGTAAAGTTGTAAAGATATCATTTCCCAATTTCCCACTCGACGTGCGAAGTGGAAAAAAAAAACAATGATGGCTTTGCAAAAGCGTGTTTTTTTTTTGTTTGTTTGTTTTTTGCACTGTCAGAGCACGTAAAGCTCATAATAAATTACTTTAACAGTTACAGGCCTGCGTGGCTACGGTTCTGTTTTACTGTTAGCAACAAGCTAGCTGGCTAACACTAGTGATAACTGAAATGTTGATGATTAGCTTCTCAGAACAGCGATGATTATTACGGTCAGTGTTATAGAATTAACCGAGTACTGTCTGTATATATACTGTCTGTGTCTGTATATGAACTGATCTAAAGCCAATACAGCTATAAACTCGTTTAAATGTAGAGAAGCAGAACTTTACGCTGTTCACAGTGTGAGCGGGCGGCCATGTTGATGACATCACTCCGTAAACGGGGAAGGAAATAGTAGCTGAGAAGACTAGCCCAAGCTGACCTGCTGAAATTTCAAATTTCGCTCGTTTGTAACAGGCGAAAGAATTACAACTTCATCTCGAACGCAGCATAAACCTATATTTCACCAAATACAAAGGGAAACACACACACACACACACACAGTATATAAATATTAATACAGTGTGTGTACATGATGTGTGTGTGTGTGTCCATATGTTTGCCGTTAAATATTATTTTTGAGCAAATTAAAGTAAAAAGTCCTCACTTTATTCTTCTGTCCACTCAAACTGACACACTGATTTATCATCTATTAGATCTGACCCGCTTTTGTGCCCTGATTACTACACAAACACACACACACACACACACGCACACACACACTGTCCTTGAACGTAAGGAACATTAAAACGAGGTCGGTCAGAAATAAATCTGTCTAAATTAAGCTGTAGCTTAAAGCACAAAGCGACATATATCAAAGTCTCATACACACACACACACACACACACACAGTCGAGTCCAGAAATCTGACTGCACCAGCAGAGTGTAACAGAGAGATATGTTTGGCTAAGTCACTCCAGTTTGCTAGCTCTTGATGTGGCATAAAATGGGCTCAAATGTAGTTTAGCTACAAATAAAAGGGTTAGCAAACATGCTAGAGCTGGCTAGCTAACAATCTAGCAGGAAGTAGTATTACGCTAATTCAACCAGCTAATGTTAGCAGAGAGCTAGCGTTATACTTTCAAGCAACACTCACACTTTTAACACACAAATTGTCTTCTTTCGGCTTTTCCCTTCAGGGGTCGCCACAGCGAATCATCTCTCTCCACCTCTCCCTATCTTCTGCATCCTC
>CM074996.1:734396-740782 GCA_037576825.1 Pangasius krempfi | reverse complement strand
TAGGGAACAGGGTGTAGGGAATAGGGTGTAGGGAACAGGGTGTAGGGAATAGGGTGTAGGGAACAGGGTGTAGGGAATAGGGTGTAGGGAACAGGGCGTAGGGAACAGGGTGTAGGGAATAGGGTGTAGGGAACAGGGTGTAGGGAATAGGGTGTAGGGAACAGGGTGTAGGGAATAGGGTGTAGGGAACAGGGCGTAGGGAACAGGGTGTAGGGAATAGGGTGTAGGGAACAGGGTGTAGGGAATAGGGTGTAGGGAACAGGGTGTAGGGAACAGGGAAGCAGTGGAGAAGTTTGAAGTGGTTTATTACTGAATGCGCAACTGCCTGAGTGCAGATTTCACTTTCAGAAACACACACACACTTCCTCATATCCAGAATCCATATTTCCAGTATACACGATATCGTCATGCTGGAGCAGGTTTGAGCCTCTGAGTTCCAGTGAAGGGAAACTGTAACTGTTCAACTTTTTACAAGGAGAAAGTCCAATAACGCAGTGACGTGTGACGCAAATCATCTTTCATGGGTATGTGTCAAAATATGGAAATAAATATAACAGGATATAATAAAAATATAAGTTCAGCACGTTGAAAAGTGCTGCTTGACTTGCTGTAACGATCACGTCACCTGTGCATCAGAGCGCTATAAAATCAGCCCCATGATTAAATCCATGAGCTGAGAGGCAAACTGTCAAATCGTCCCTTTTAATGAACCTCAGAGGAAAATGTGAGAAAAGGGACGTCAGCACCAAACCAGCCAATCAGGCTCGAATATGCAAATATATGTCGGGAGAAGGGGGCGGGGCATGTATAATTGGAAGCCTTTTTATTTGCATATTTATGAGATCTGAATAAAAGTGCGTCGTAACAGTCTTTATTCAGTAAAAAAACTATTTTATGGTTTTCAGAACACGAGTTTTTGGATGTCTGTAAAACTGTAAACATGTGAAGAGAAAATAACGAATATATTTGCAAAAGTAACAACAACTACTACTAATAATAATATTAATCCGAGCTGCTGTAATGAGGAGCCATGTCAGGCCTGTATGTTATGTTCTTCAAGCTCCGCCCCTTCTGTTCACTGGTGCATGATGGGATAGATTAGTACACACTTCAGCAAATACAGTCCATCAGCAGACCCTCTGGTACCTCACACACACGCAGCTCAGTGGAGCAGTGTGGGATTTGTGTAGGCCGTGCTCGCCCTCTAGTGGTCAGTGATGGGAATGAAATAAATGGGACTCGGGCTCGGGTTTGTTTCTGAGGTTTAGCCTCCAGTTCCGCATGGAGTGGGTTAGAATGGAGCGATCTGATTGGCTGGGCTCTTAAGGAGCCTCATGACGTTTTAGTTACATATACACACACACACACACACACACACACACACACACACACACACACAATAACACCACACACAGCTGTTAATAATAATATAGTTATATATTTATTCATACATACATATTCATTTATTCATTTATTTATTTATAGGAGTTAATCGTAAAAAGGAAAACAAAAACAAAGTAAAAGGGAACAGATTTACAACAAGTGTAATTGCAATAACTACAGTCACATCATCCTCAACACACACACACACACACACACACACACACACCCCCCCCAAGTGTGTACTGTACTGTACAAACAGACAGAAAGACAAAGTGAGCGACAGAGAGAGTGAGAGAGAGAGTGAGAGAGATGTGTGTATAATGGAGAGACATTGTGTGTGTGTGTGTGTGTGTGTGTGTGTGTGTGTGTGTGTGTGTGTGTGTGTGTGTGTGTGTGAGTGTGTGTGTGTGTGTGTGTGTGTGTGTGTCTGTGTGCGAGTGTGTGTGTGTGTGTGTGTGTGTGATATGTTTCTTAAACTAGTCAGCTCCTGTAGTGATGAATCAGAGTGTGTGTGGATCCAGTTTCTCCTTCATGGGTGGAGTGTGTAAACCAAAGCCTCCGCCACACACACACACACACACACACACACACACACACACAAAAACAAGAAAACTTATAGACAGTGACAACACTAATACACTCTCTGATTGGTTCAGCTCATTTTCTCATTCTGGTTTCTCACGTGGAGATGACACACACACACACACACACACACACACACACACACACACACACACACACACAAATGGTGTGATTTTCCATCATTCTTTAAATCCACCATGTATGATGTCACTGATCGTCTCTGTCCTCCTGCAATCGGATTGGCCGACTGTGACACCACTCACTCCTTCCTTATCTCTAATTGGCTGTGCATGCAGGCCCCGCCCACTCAAAGTTCCATGTACCTCTTGCGATCCGGTCCAGTCTGATTGGCTGGCTGGTTGTGACGCTGCCAAGTCAGCCATTCCTGCTTCACCATTGGCTGCCTGTGTTCAGGCCCCGCCCATCATATGGATTGTTTTTTTTTTCTTTTTTATAAAAACTAGATTTGTAACATGCAGCTTTTGGCATATTTTACTGCTTTAGAAAAATAGTCAATTCCTCTGTACGACCAAACCTCAGAGAGAGAGAGAGAGAGAGAGAGAGAGAGAGAGTGTGTGTGTGTGTGTGTGTGGTGGCTTTTAAAGTTTGTCCTAGAAGGGCTTTTGGAAAACATCCCTAGTTAAATAAAAATAATGAATAAGTATGATTTTGGGAGCAATGGTCACTTTTATCATTTTAATTTTTTAGATGTGGTTCACTGACTCACCGGCTGACTCCTGCCTCACCTGACTAATCCATATGACTCGCCTGACTGACGCAGGAGACTTGTCAACTGATGGATGACCCACCAACTCACTCACATTGACATAACCTGCCCAACTGATCCATGTGATTCACCTGACTAATACAAATGACTCATCTAACTGATTTATAAGACTTGCAGACTCAGTGACTGACTCATAACTGGTGGACTTGACTCATGATTCATGTTTTACAGACTCACCCAAAGTACTCATAACTGATTCAAATGACTCACTGACAAAGCCTTGCCTGACTCCCAGACTCGACTCCCAGACTCGACTCCCAGACTCGACTCCCAGACTCATTTCCTGGCCTTGACATTTGGACTCACTAATTGACCCATGACTCTCTTGCCAACTGACTCACTAACTAACCCATGACTCACGTGCTGACTCACCCATGACTCACTCACTCAACAAGTCATACCTCACTCACTAACCGACTCCTGGACTCGACTATTCAACTCATGACTCACTAGCAGACCGACTCACGATCCATGACTCACTTGCTGACTGACCCATGCCTCACTCACTAACCGACTGTTGGACTCGACTCACGGACACATTAACTGACCCATGACTAACCGAACCACTCCCCAAATGACTCATGACTCATCGACTGTTCACTTACTGACCCAGCTTTCATGTCTGCCTGGCTGAAGGGGGCGCTGTTCAGCACTCAGGCTGCGCTGTGCGTTCTTATTTTAAGTATTAAAAATACTTTTAGATGTGCAGTGGATTTTAGGAGGAAAAGCGAGAAACCCAACATATTTAACACTCTGTAAGGACACACACACACACACACACACACACACACACACACACACACACACACACACACACACACACACACCCCTCTCTCTGTCTCTCTCTCTCTCTCTTTCTATGTCTCTCTCCCTCGTTTGCTTTACCAAGTGATCCATCAGCATGTGCTACTGGACAATCAGGGTCAAAGGTCATCCAAGGTCGAGGAGGCGGAGACTGTGACATCATAGCAGGATACAGCAGCGGCAAAACCTCTGTCGACTTCCTCCTACTGAAGGTGGCGGAGTCACAGGTGCAAAGTAGGCGTGGACTTTAATGTTGGGCAAGTGAGTCTGGATGGACAAAAAAAAAAAAAAAAAAAAAACACACAACACACCCCTTTTAGTATTTCAGTCCCAGACTCCGCCCATTCTGCTCATCACCATATCACAGTGACTGAATAACTGTTCCAAAACACATTTTACTTTGCTTTTTATTTTCCTCACTTTCAATTAAATGCTACTTTTATTGAGCTTGTAAGCGAATCTGTGACCCTGATAGTCAGGTGGAAGCAAAGTGGACCAACTGCTGATCTTCTCACTCATTCATCTTCACACTGTGAACAAGGTCAATTCAAATGATTCATCCCACTGACTCATATGACTCATTACTGACTAATGACCGCCAAATGACTCACACTGACATAACCTGTCTGACTGACTCATATGATCCGCCTGATATATTCATAAGACTTGAGGCCTCGCTGACTGACTCATGATTCGAATCATTTATTGCCGACTCACCCGACAGACTCATAACTCACTCAACTGATTCTTGAATCACAGACTCATCTATCAAACCCAGGAATCACCTGACTGACTCATGAGTCAATGAATCACCTGACTGAATCATGACTCATAACCCATTACTCATTTAACTGACTCACTAACTCAGCTATCAAACCCAGGAATCACCTGACTGACTCATGAGTCAGTCGTGTGAGTTATCCACTGAGTGCAGAAAGTGACACGAGTCAGTCAGCAAGTCTACAATTTATATGAATCAGTTATGTGAGTCATATGAATTAGTCAGATATGAAGGAGTCAAAGACCTGAATCAGTCAGTGAGTCTGCAAGTTAAATCAGTTATGAGACTCATATGAATGAGTCAGTTATGTCGATGTGACTCAGTTATCAGACGAGTCACACCTGACTCATAATTTACACAAATGACTCGTGCTTCACAGACTCACCTGACATACACACAAATCCCCCAAATGACTCATGAGTCAGTCACCAATCAACTCAAGACAACTTACCCAGTTGACTCCCTGACAAACCCAGGACTCAACACTGTTAATGTTACACACCTACATTAAAGGAGCAGTGTGTAATTTTTAGAGCCCCCTGCTGGCTGAGAGGTGAACTGCTACAGAAACAGCCTGCCTCTTCCTCCTTACTCGCGCTGTTAAAAGTACAAACGGCTTGCGAGTCACTATTTAGGAGAGAAAGGTGGGCGGGGCTAATTCTAGGACTGTATAAAAGTAAACATAAGTCTGATACAAAAACAAAGAACTTATTGAGACCCAGAGTACTGAAATGCTGTGAATCACAGATTGTGTGTGTGTGTGTGTGTGTGTGTGTGTGTGTGTGTGTGTGTGTGTGTGTGTGTGTGTGTGTATGTGTGTGTATGGACTCACTCTGAGCCTCTTAATCCCGGCGCGTGTGATCTGTTGGCAGTCGTACAGCTCAATGCGGTCGAGGCAGTGGCAGGTTTTGAGGTGCTCCAGCGAGGCGTCGGTGATGAGCGGGCAGTTATCGAGCTCGATCACCTCCAGTCGGTCGTGAGCACACGGCCCGCTGCCCAGGTGACGAATCCCTTCATCCGTGATCAGCTCACAATGAGACAGACTCTACACACACACACACACACACACACACACACACACACACACACACGGAAATGACACAAGAAGTGGCGTTACTGTAACGACACTGGAACAAAGAGAAATTAGAGTAGAGGAGTAAAAAGAGGTGCTACTGTAAAGACACAAAACAAAAATAAGAAGGTACCATCATGACACTAAAGTTTAATTAAAAGATTAATAAAGAGAAGCTGAAGAGTAACACAGAGGAAAAGTAAGCGATTGCGTTCATGACACCAAGTTACCGTACTGACACTGGGGAGTTATCATGAAGACGCAGAGAGGAAAGAAGAGAAACCGTAATGACACGGAGGAAAAGGAATTATCATAAAATAATAATTAAAAAAAAAAAATAGAATAGAACACATAGAAAGGAAAAAGTGGGTAGTTCCCATAATGACACTGATAGAGAAAAAAGGGAGGTACTTTAATAAGACAGAGGAATAAAAAAAAAAGAAGTTGTCATAATGACAGAGTGAGAGAAAGGAGTTTTAGTGTTTCTGTGAAAATAAAAGGAAAAAAAGGAGGAGGAGGAAAAGGAGGAGGAGGAAAAGTAGGAGGAGTTACTGTCATGAATACAGAGAGGGGGAAAGGTGATACCATGATGAAAGAGGGGGGAAAAAAAGGAGGTGTTACAGTAATGACACCAAAGCAGGTAATAATAATAATAATAATAATAATAATAATAATCCCTTTCATAAAAGCGTGCAGCAGGTTAGAGGACGACAGAACGGTGCAGAACTTACGAGAACCTGGAGCCGAGGGCAGTGTACGGACAGCTGGATGAGCGTGTTGTCTGTGATCTACGGCAAAAACACATCACGCCATTAAACTTCTGTAACTGAGGTGATGAAAAAAGAATCACGGACACGGACGCAAAACAACAACAACACTCGCCTGTACACACTCCTCCAGATCCATCTTCTCCAACTCATGGCAATTCTGCAGAGGAAAAGGACGACGTGGAAGACGGACGACATTTACGCTAATAT
>CM074996.1:729396-731896 GCA_037576825.1 Pangasius krempfi | reverse complement strand
GAGAGATAAAAAGAGAGCGAGAAATGAAAAACATTCCTCATATTTCATTTCAGCACTAACAGGAGAACCTGAAGCAGGTTCCAGAGTACCTGTGTGCAGCCTTTGAGGAACAGGCCTTTCAGCCCCGGACAGCAGCGGACGAGCGCCTGGATGCCGTCTTTGGTCACCTGATCACACCACGAGATGTTCAGCTGCTCCAACATCGGACAGCCCTCACTACAGACAGAGAGAAACACTCAGAACAACAAGAAGAACAGAAACAAGGTGTTCTTCTGCATTCAGCCATCATTCTTACAAATCACTTTTATACAGGTAGACATTAATCTCTGCGAGAACTTCAGAAAGGAACCATGAGAGGAACCGAGACTCACAACGTGCAACGGTTCCTCCTCTGGTTCACGCTGATAGTGAGATTACAGCACTATAGATGAGTAAAGAATCTCTATACCAGGCAGGAAGGGGTAAACTGTGTGTGTGTGTGTGTGTGTGTGTGTGTGTGTGTGTGTGAGTGTGTGTGTACGCGTGTGTGTGTGTTTACTCACCTGAGTGCTTTGAGAGACAGGTTGGTGATGGAGGTGCATGAGGCGAGATCCAAGTGCTTCAGTTTGGGACAGAATTTACTCAGACTGTTACAGGTACTGCACAGTGAAACACACACAATTTATAATTTAGCACTAATTATCATCCAAGTACATAATAGAGACACGCACACAAACACACACACACACACACACACACAAACCCGCACACACACAAGCACACAAACACACACACACACACACAAGCACACACACAAGCACACACGCAAGCGCACACGCGCGCGCACACGCGCGCGCACACGCGCGCGCACACACACCCCATTAATAATTTAGCGCTGATTATAATCTAAGTGCATAATAGACACACACACACACACACACACACACACACACACACACAAGCGCGCACACCCCATTAATAATTTAGCGCTGATTATAATCTAAGTGCATAATAGACACACACACACACACACCTGTCTGTGATCTTTGTACAGCCGTTCAGACTGAGCAGCTCGATGTTTCTGCAGTTCTGTGCAAACGTCCTGCAATAAAAACACAAAACCATTAAAAAACACAAACTGCTGTGATCATAAACAGACCAGTGAACATAACAACATAAACATAACAACAAACATAACAACACAAACATAACAACACAAACATAACAACAAACATAACATAACAACATAAACATAACAACATAAACATAACATAACAACATAAACACAACAACAAACATAACAACAAACATAACATAACAACATAAACATAACAACAAACATAACAACAAACATAACATAACAACAAACATAACATAACAACATAAACATAACAACAAACATAACAACATAAACATAACAACATAAACATAACAAACATAACAACATAAACATAACAACACAAACATAACAACATAAACATAACAACATAAACATAACAAACATAACAACATAAACATAACAACACAAACATAACAACACAAACATAATAACATAAACATAACAACATAAACATAACAACACAAACATAACAACACAAACATAATAACATAAACATAACAACATAAACATAACATATACCACAAAACACGCTCTGACAGAATACTGAACACGTGTATTATTCGCGCTGACGCAGCAGCTCTACTGCGAGGTGTTTATTCTGGGTCACGTTTACACTCAAATCAGACACCGCACTTCCTCAACACAACACCCGAGTGATGGAGGGAAGGAAGACGGGGAGAGAGAGAGAGAGAAAAGAGGAAGGGAGGGAGAAAAGGAGAGGAATGGAGGAAAAGAGGGATGAAGAAAGGTAGAAAGGATCAAACAAAGTAATGAAAGAGGAAAAGAGAGAAGGATGAATGAAAGGATGAAAGAGGGAGAAATGAAAAGAAGAAAGAAGGAAGGCCAAAGGGAGGAAGCAAAGAAAGAGAGGAAGAAAGGAACAAAGTAAGAGAGGGAGGAAGGAAAGAAAGAAAGAAAGTAAGAAAGAAAGAAGAGTGTGTGTGTGTGTGTGTGTGTGTGTGTGTGTGTACCTGAGTGCGCTGTCTCCCACACCTAAACAGCCTCGGAGACTGAGCTTCCTCAGGAAACCTCCACATCGCTTTGAAATGTTCTCTACCACACGACCCTGCATTAAACACGCACACGCACACGCACGCACACGCACGCACACGCACACGCACGCACACGCACACGCACACACGCACGCAAAAGCACGCGCACATTTGTAATACTAAGATCTGCTCTAATATCACTACATGTCTAACTGGATGTGCATAAGAATATGATAATAATAACATTCAATTGATTTAGAAAAGTAAGTGTGTGCGTGTGTGTTTGTGTGTGTGAGAGTGTGTGTGTGAGAGAGAGAGAGAGAGAAGTAAGAGTGTGTGTGTGTGTGTGTGTGTGTGTGTGTGTGTGAGTGTGTGTGAGAGAGAGAGAGAGAGAGAGAGAGAGAGAGAG
>CM074996.1:713287-727895 GCA_037576825.1 Pangasius krempfi | reverse complement strand
TTAACCCCGAGTCACCGTCGCTCTAAACCCCGCTTTTAACCCCGAGTCACCGTCGCTCTAAACCCCGCTTTTAACCCCGAGTTACCGTCACTCTAAACCCCGCTTTTACACTTGTAATTTAGAAGCGGGGTTAGTACCGCTTTTTTCGCGAGGTCATGGCACCCTGCTCTGAGGTTTTTGCGGTGTTAACCCCACACTGCTGTGCCAGACGTGTACAGTGTGAAACGACGCGGTGTTAGAATGTTACGGCGAGATGCTCAGCAACAGACACCCCGTCAGAAATTGAACAGCGCGTCGCTCGTATCGTGTAAACAGTAGCTACAGCGTTTGAGGCAAATTTGAAAAATCATGTCAAATGAAGACGGAAAACTCTTCCGCTGGAGCGAAGAGGAGACGGTATTAACCGAGAAATAACCGAGTGTTAACTAAGCTGGATATCAGCAAACGCCTGTTCAACTACACAACGAAAAAGACCACAAAGCTGTAAAAGATAACGATGCCTGCTCGGCGCACGACGGCAGACCTGTCCTTTTTTTTTTTTTTTTTTTATTCACGTGGCGACATTTTTCCTCACCGAAAGCGTGAGACGAGCCGTTATTAAACCGGTCGCGTGCCGTATTTATCCAGTCATGGCTGTTCACACCACAAATATGCAAATAAGAACTTTAACCCAGGGTTTAGGAGTGTAATTAATCGTTAACTCCGGATAAAACATGAGCGATGTGAAACAAGAGAACCCAGGATTCTGTTGAACCGGGTTTTATAACGTTTGATGGCCGGTAGCTGTGTATAAACATTAAGAATTGTTGTTTTTATCATTTTTCATTTAGAGCATATTCAATATTCTGCTTACGTTCTGCTCCCATATAACGGAGAGTGGTTTAAGGGAGCGTGTGCAGCTGTTAATATGTTTCTCGGGGATTATATAAGCAAGCGATGAGGGTTAATATCACACTGCGTGGTTTACTCTTTTGCTGTTTGTTTGAAGGTGTAGTGATGGAACGTACACTGAATGTTCGCAGCAGGTTTATTATATCGTCCTTTTTGTTATTAATGTAAATTGATGTACTATTGTACAGGTCTTCCCTGTAGGAGAAGAAGTCAAACAAAAAACATATAATTTACTGTGATGCTACGTTATGAGTCACTTTGTTAATTATACTTTCTAACCAATCAAAATCAATCAGGAATAAAAATAAAAAAAACTCCATTTATGTGCTTTGCAAAATAAACAAATGCAACGACATCTCTCTCTCTCTCTCTCACTCTCTCTCTCACTCTCACTCTCACTCTCTCTCTCTCTCTCTCTCACTCTCTCTCTCACTCTCTCTCTCACTCTCTCTCCTTCTCCCTTTCTTTCTCTTTCTGTCTCTTTCTCTCTCTCTCTCCCCCTTCTCTTTCTTTCTCTCTCCTTGTCTCCTTCTCTCTCTCTGTCTCCCTCCTTCTTTCCTCTCTCTTCCTCCCTCTTTCTCTCAGTCCCTCCCTCTCTTTTCCTCTCTGTCTCTCTCCCCTCTCTTTCTTTCTTTCTTTCTTTCTTTCTCTCTCTCTATCTATCTCCCTCTCTTTCCATCTTTCTCTCAGTCTCTCCTTCTTTCCTCTCTCTCCCTCCCTCTTTCTCTCAGTCTCTCCCTCTCTGTCTCTCTCCCTTCTCTCTTTCTTTCTCTTTCGGACTCTTTCTCTCTCTCCGTCTCCTGCTCTTTCTGTCTCTTTCTCTCTCTCTCTCTCTCTTTCTCTCTCCTTCTCTTTCTCTCTCTCCCCCCTCCCTCTCTCTCTCTGTCTCCTTCTCTCTCTCACCGTCTCTCTCTCTCTCTCCCTCCTTCTTTCTCTCAGTCTCTCCCTCTCTTTTCCTCTCTCTCTCTCTCTCTCTCTCTCTCTCTCTCTCTCCCTCTCTTGAATTTTTGTATTTTTTCCCTAGATTCCGGTGTCCATCATGTGAAGACTGAAAGCCTGATTCTGATTTCTTTAAGCCGTGATGGAACATCAGTGATATTTAGCGTCTTCGCTAGGACGGTCAGATCGTGAGGTGTGATCTCACTAACCGTAACAACAGTTCCTTTGGCAGCTTCTTGTTGATGATGGCCTCGTCATTGTTTGAGAACATCTGAGGAAATAAAATCATTTATATTAGCACATTAGCTACAAAAAAAAAAAACCAGCTAATATTCCTGATTATCAAAATGTAATTTCCGATCCATAAACATTACATTTGTGTGCAAAATGTTTCTGACTGGAAACAGCCGAGGAGTAAAAGTGTTGTGAATGAAAGAAAGGCTTTAAAATGGCCGTCGCGTGTACAGTCATGGTGTTTAGCAGAAAATTCCACAAAAATGATCCTTTCACACTTTCACACAAGTTCAGCTCAGAGTTTACAAGCTGTGACGCAACGCTGCTCTTTCTCAATATGGCTGAACGCATGTGAGTGGGATTAGCGCCCGATGCTAAACGTAACTACAGTATTCTTAATCGTATAAAATCATTTCATTAATAATTTAACGACACATCTGAGGTAAATATTGATGTTCTTGATATTTGTGTATCCCTTTTCCGGTCCCTGTGTGTTTACATTTATGTATAAAACACTTTATAGCTATGTCATCACTAGCATACTTTGCTAGTCTCAGATATCAGCTCGTTTACGCTAGGATTAGCTAGCACATGTGTGTTCATCGCATCTCATCTCAATTTATCCACTGAGCTGATCTTGTTTTAAAAATTCCACATCAAAACCACATATTCATGAGTTTTGTGTGTGTGTGTGTGTGTGTGTGGTCTTTCCTCAGAATATTCAACAGAACAATGCTAACAATGAAATACTTCATATTTTTGTCTTTTAAATTCATTTTTTTACCTCAGGATCTCCGCTGAATCACTTCAGGAGGCTAACAATTAGCTTTTTAATTTTATTTTTTAATTTCTCTGGCCTTTCTCAGTGACGATAGCAGGAATGCTAATGCTAAACGGTTGTTATGGATTTATGGATGCAGCAGAACTGACCTCATTATCATCATCCTACAATTCTACTCCATTAATGTGTGACATTTCCAAGTTATTGTGCCTACTGTCTTATACTGAGTGATCTCTGTGAGCTTTATGCTAATCATATAGCCTCAAATAAGCCTTAATGCTAGCAGTGGCGACCTAAAAACTTTAGCAAAAGCGAGTTCTTCCAGCTAAAATAATGGAAAACCCAGATTACGGTTTCAACATTACTGAAGGATTTGGTTACCTTTGTTTTCTATCCCAGCTATAAAGTAGTGAAAGTATAAAGTAATAAAGTAATGCTAGAAAATCTTTGCTATTGTAGCCTGCTAGCTAACAGTCTAATGAGCAGTCAGTGCATGAGATTAGTGCTGTGCATAAATTAATTTAATTAAATCCCTACAGAGATACTAATCATGACCTCTAGCTCTGTGTTCCTAATAAAGTAGCTTTAACTTTACACATTTAATTACATACTGGTGCATTATGGGTAATTCACACTCTCTCACACAGGCAAACATCAAATTACCTACAAAAACAACAACAACAACAACAACAACAACAACAGAGTAACTTGATATAACTAGCATTAATCTCAATAGCTAAGCAAAAGTTGTTAGTTAAACAATAGTACCAGACATTAAACTTGCAGATTAGCATCTGTGTTAGCAATGTACACAGTTCCACACATGTTTATGTAAACACTCAATTATTCACCAAGTTCATAATCTATTTTTTTCTCCATATCTTGATGAGGTTACGTGGAAAACAGAACTGTTAGCTGTACAGAGCAGAATTTGACTAGCAAGCATTTTCTCCTATAGCTACAGCTACACAATGCTAATAGGAGATGATGAATTTCCTGTGTGTATCTTACAGACCTTTAGCTTGAATGCTACACTATTTATTATTACACCTAAATCACAATGGGCCTCATTTATGAACCCTTTAGAAGTGTAGTAACTTGTGTGTAAATGTTTTCATGGCCAAACCAAACTAACAATCCCGCCAGATTCACAAAAGTTCCTGATTTTCTTTGTACTCAAATGTGTATGTTGATAAACGCCAATCAGCCGTCAATAACCAAGCCCATTCACGGCAAAGGTACATTTAGCCACGCCGACAAAACTCCATAAAAGGCAAAGAGAGCTGAAAGTAGAGCATACACTAAAATCTTAAAGTAATGCAGCTCGGCCACTGCAGCGTGTCGGCTACCGTAGACACACACTGACTCCTCCTACTTTTATCCTAATTTAATGGCTAGTCTTAATTTATTTTATGTTAATTCATTTCTTTTGGAATTGCTTTCTTTCTTGTCATTAATATGTTCAAATGTTCATTAAACTGATGTGTGACGTTAATAAAGAAGTCGTTTAAACGTGACGGCGTAATCCGTTTACAAAATCGCAGGAACTCATCGACTATTCCACGATGTGAAGATCCATCGAGGGTCACGTCAGCGAGTCTCCTATCACTTTGTCACTTGCTAGTGTGAATGTAGCGTTAACGTTAAAGAGCGAATGTTAGTGAGGGCTACATGGTGGTTGTCATGGCGACGTTATATTGCGGCAGGTTCGACTGCTCGTTAAATAAATAGCCAGGTGTGTTGGATCAGGTGACCATGAGTCCTGCTAATAATTGAATGTTAGCAGAATGTTTCCTGAGCATTAGCATGCTAAGACAGAAAGTTGTGTGTGTGTGAAGTTTTCAAAAAGAAAAGTTGTGTTTTTGAAGGTTTCAGTGTGGACGCAAGGCAAAAACAAAACCACAAACATTGTGGATTTCACAACACAAAAGTCTGGAGATGCATCACTCACATTATTACTGACAAGCAGACTGACTTTATTAGTCACCGCACTGCTGTAGGTGTTCAGATGGAACTGTTTGTTTCAGTATGACAGAGTCAGGACAGTAATGTCATTCTAGGTCAGTTTGCACAGAGACAGATTGTTGAGAGTTTCTGCCCCCACTTTGCCACCCCACATCTACCACCTCACTCAGTTAGCCTGCATGCTAAACCCTTCCGAGTCTCAGCCCTGCGTCGTTTCCATTCTTTATGTCTTTACAAATGAATAATCAATCAGTGGGTAAGGATTAGTGACACATCAGCAGCAGCAGCAGCAGCAGTACAAACACACACACACACACACACACACACACACCTTCACACTGAGCTGCACTCTGACGTCATAACACACAACACGCACAGCTACATTGTTGCGTTAAGCACGCGACATGAAAGAGCGGAGACACAGCAGTGACAGTGTGATGAGCTTGAAGCTCCTTATCTGCTCTAAACCGACATCTCACACCTCTCAATCATACGCTTATCTTCTTTATTACGAGTCCAGGCCTCACGAGTGTGTGTTTATGTGTGTGTCGGCTTCACAACAGTCCAGCTTCACGCTCAGACCTGATCATATCGATTCACGTGATGAGTTTAAAGTGTGTAAAGTTGTGTGTAAGCCGTGTGTAAAGTGTGTGTAAAGTGTGTGTTAGCTGTGAGCTGTCTCCGGCTTGGGAAGGAAATGTGGAGGGTTTGTTTTGATACACGGCACAAAAGCAGGGAAGGAAAGCAGGCGAATAACCGCGACACGCAGACGTGTGGAGGATTAAAGCCCCACGACAGCATGACCTCGCGCGGAGAAGCTTTCTGAGAGTGATTAAAGGAGATGTTCATATTAAAGTGAGCAGAAAAACAACTCGGCCTAAGAGGAAATCCTGAGCTGCACAAAGCTGCGAGCACAACAACAAAGAGGAAACAGCTGACAGTGAGGAGCTCCAGGCCCCAGACCCTCATCTGCCCCTCATCTGTTCACTAATCACCCCAGCACAGCCCTGCTGAGAGCCTCCCTGTCCTGTCCCTGTCCCTGTCCTGTCCCGGTCCCGGTCCCGGTCCCGTCCCAGGCTCACCTCAAAGCGGCTCCGCGACACTCCGTTCACCTCCTTCCCCATTCCACACCGGACTATTTCTGTCAGATGACTCGATCTGCTAATGATCCGCGGGTTTAAAAGGGCAAAAGCGACCTCTGTGTGCTGCTGCTGGCGATATGAAGCCTTCTCCTCCTGCTCATTCTCCCCCAGTCTCTCTCACTCAGCGACTTCTCCTCCTCTCTGTTCTTCAGTCTGAGAACAGAGGCGCTCCTGAGCTGGAATTAAGCCGAGCTTATCTGTTTCACTGCAGATCTCCTCCCCCCCCCCTTTACCCCAGTAACATCACATCACACACTCCACACACACTCCTCACACACTCCTCTCCCAACTCCCAGCTACTTATCCCCAAAACTAACCCCATACACTGCTCTCATGGCATAGCTTTGTGTTATTATCAGTCCTCCAAACCTGCAGCTCTGCAGTCTCTCTCTCACACACACACACACACACACACACACCTCCAGCTCTGCATCATTATCATCACCCCAATGATCACACATTCACACCTCACAAATCTTCATAACGCAGTTTTATTGTCTTTAAAGTGACTTTAGCAGCTCGGACCGATTTTCAGGTTTGTAAACAAAGCAGGGAATTCTGGGTAATATGGACCTCCACTGACAACGTGGGTGAACGTTTTTAATTTAATCGCTTACACTAAAGAAAAATAATCATTGTTATATCAGTTAACAACACAAATGATGGAGTTTTAATGAGCTTTAATTAGTTTGCTCCTCATTCTCTTCCTGATGTGAAGCTGGAACAGATCTCAGATCAGTCTGGAGTTTATATCAAACAACACCAACACGCGGCTTTTTACACAAATCTAACAGAATCCAAGTGTTTACATCGTGTTATTAGTCCACTTGAACGAATATGTGTTGTTTTTAACAGATTTACGACATTCACATATTTGTTTAAATGTCCTGTTACTCGAAAAAAAAACACAACACTAAACCGTGCGTACACACCGGAAATGACGTACGCGGAAGAGGGTTTGTATACAAAAGCGGAATTGGTCCGTTTAGATGTCTTACAGAATACACGCTCTGTATTGTGTGTATCGTACAAACACACTTGGACTGTTTACTTTTGATATTCAGTACAAATTGATGTCTTAATTTCTTATAAAATAATATATTTAATTACGAAACTTTATATCAACCAAAAGCGGAACTGTTGCCTGAGGGTCCGTGTTCCAGCACGGAAGAAATATCTTCAAGAACGCAAAATATTTACGATGAAAAACATATACATAACCTAAATGTAAACATATTTAAAAAAAAAAAAAAACTATTGATAATTAAGTTCTTGTACATGACTAATGAAATTAAATGCATATTTGTAATAAAGCAGGTTTGATTGCTTGGCATTATTAAGGTGTTTTTAAAGTAAAACACAATAAACATGTTCTCTGTACTGAAGCACTGACAGATTATATTAAAGCGTGTATTTCCTGCTTCAGTAGGATCACAGGAACGAGCTGGAAGCTAAACAACACAACACTGGTCTCATTCCATCATCTTACAGCTTAATAAAGTAAAACTGAAGTCTAGATTTGATCTGCAGTGGAAGAGAAGAAAATATAAAAATTCACTTTTTCCTGTTAAGATCAATTTAACATTTTATTGTCGCTTTAACAGCAAGGTTTATAACGTTATACAAACACACTCTATAAACACAGACTACACATACAGGTGAAATCAGCAGTAAAACATTTTAAAATCCAGTATAGTAAAAGTTAAACCCTTGCTGCGGTTCAGATTTGCTGATTTGCTGTGTTTGAGTTCATCTTCTGTTGTGAGTGATAACAGTGTGGGAAGAGAACGGGACACAGGTCCAGTCTCCTTCACTTTATGGGCAATGAGCTACGGCCTCGGATCTCTGTGTGTTTGTCATTTTTGGCATTAAAATAATATAAAAATATCTTTCTGGTGAAGACCTTAAAATAACAATGTGAACACATTTGAACATGCTTAAATAATCACTTAACAGTGAAACCTTTTTGCATTATTATTGTTATTATAATTATAAGTTTACACCTCAGAGTTGTTGAGTTCTAGCTTGTGATTGGTCAGAAGGTGTTGATTAATTCTCTATAACAGCAGCTCTGACAGTAGTGCAGCTGCAAATCACAGCTTTATAATTAATGCATTATGGTTTCTATAGTAACAGCTCATTCACAGGGGCATGTACAGCGGACATGTACAGCAGATTAAAAAAAGATGTTGATATGGTGAAGTTTTCTGTAAGGAGAAAAGTCTTTATGTAACATGTATGGAAGGAGTCTCCAGTGTCAGCGCTTTGTAACAGTCAGAGGTGAAGCTGTAACTTTAAGTTTTCCGACATCTTCAGCAGGACAGAGGAGTTTACGCTTCTTTGCGGTTTCTCAGTAACATGCGTAACAAGCTGCGTTTTTTTTTGTCTTATTAACTTAAAGAGAGAGAATAAAAAGACTCTGGTGAGGGAATGACTGTTTATAGCCACTATAACATAAGTGACAACAGGAACGAACTTGTTTCACGGATGTTCCACAACATTAAATGTAACCATAAATGGATAAAAGTATGATGTGTCATTGGTGTGGTGGAAGAGGAATAACTCCGCTTCATCACACCACCCTGGTGTTGATTATAACAGCATGTCCGGGTGTGTTTTATTCCATACAGGGCCATTATGCCATGCTATGATTTGCATTTCTGTCAAATGAATCAAAGCAGAACCCACCAAACTCATAAAGACTTCCTTCATCAGACAACATCGAGGATAAACTTCATTATTTTTCTTTGTGCTTATTTAATATAGTGACTAACGGTGTATTATTTATTCCACTGTGGCACTTGTATAAACCAGACTTACTCTGGAATCTTTCTACAAACTGTAGATTGTGTAAGTGTTTTAAGTCACTATTTCATCATCTGTTCACACATTTTAAAAGTTGTACTCATTAAGGAGGAATAGATGTTGAGTTTACCCATAATTATGTAGGACACAACCCAGAGACTTGATTAAACCGGAGCGGAGTCGTGTTTTACAGGATTATCAGCTCGGGCCTGCTTCATGACGTGGGTTTAAACAGAACAGAAATAACTAATCATGCTGAACAACAGGTTTCTGAGAGTCAGCAGATCATTCAGCGCTCATAGGAGGGTCATAAGGATGTCCCTGAGAAATCAGGATTTAAAGGAGAAATGTATTTGAGAGGAATTACAAGCACATGGTAATCTGAAAGGAGAAAAACAACACTGTTATTGATGATGAGAGAGAGAGAGAGAGAGATGTGTTATTCATGCTTTCCCTCTCTGATGAGAAGAGTTCTTTTTCCACAGTAAGTCCTAATGCTGTGTTAGAGACAAGCTGCCTGCGATAAGAATCTCAGTTAGAATGTAAACTTTACACTTTCACCTCTAACACGTGTTTAAATAAAACCATTACAAAGGTCTCCTCATCACGCTGTCTCACTGCTGTGGGTCGCTGATCGATGCTTTCACCTTCACAAGCTGAGAAACTGAGAAAGTTTCAAAACTCAGAGTGCTAATGTCAGACTGTTACACAGCCGACGCTATCAGTCACACAAACACGTCTAAAACCGCTTCATTTGATTTGTTTACATGCGTTTCAGCTCACAGACGCTTTAAATGCCCACGTGCTCTGCGTGGATTTTCCTCCAACATGGCAACACGGAGCTTTTCACTTCCTGTTTGGGCAGAAATCAGAAATATAAACCGGTTTGGTTTGGCTGCTGGCTGAATCATCATGCTGTCAGCTTCATTCATCGTGTAGCTGCCTTTTCACTGCGCCTGCGCAGTTTATTCGAATAACAGTTTATAAGAATAATTAATAATAATAAATAATAATTAATAATAATGAACCCTATTATGTCTAAGTCTATAAACAATAATAATAATAATAATAATAATAGTAAGAAGAAGAGTGATTTTAAAAAACAGTATAGTAAAAATAGGAAGATAAATCAATTACGGCAATCAGTCAATAAATAATAATGCTTATTATTATTATTATTATTATTATAAAAAATCAGTTTTGAATTAAAATGTGATTTATAAAAACAACAACAACAACAAAAATATTAAGAAGAACAATCAGCGACCACAGACGATCCCAGAGTAATATTAATGAGCTGATTGGTTGTCGCCTAGCAACCGTTTCACCTAGCCTGAGAGCACTTCCGGGATTTAGAAATTCAACGGATATATGTTTATTTATATATATTTTTGTTTTAATTCTAAGTAAATTTCAATGCAGTAGGACTGGTAAGGATATCGTAGTTCGGTTCTAACAACACATATACTTTGATAAAAAATAAAATATACTTGTATATGATTTTCGAAAACGGCGCATGCGCCAAACGTCAGTTCCGTTGAAGCTACGCGCGAGGCGAGCTGTATTGTATCTGCGGGAGCGCGCGCGCAGGCAGCGAGAACGCGCAGTTGTCAGCTTAGCAACAATGGCCACTTCGGACTCGTAAAGCGAAGGGGCGGTGGAGCGTTTCTTTAAATCCACGAACATCGCCCTAAATATCGGCCTGGTTTCCTTTCAGAGCTGCTAAAAAATAAACTGGAATAAATTCTGCACACGAATATATGATTATTTCCGATAAATATAAAAAACTGATAAAGATATTACTGAGAAATATTAAAAGCGAAACATGTAAACAGAACTAAACCGGCTTGCAAGTTTTTTTTTTCAGTTTAGTGAAACATTTGTCCATGTATGATGGATTTCTATTCGTTCCTGAATCTTTAAAAGACTCAAATCCAAAAGCTCGGTGCACGGAAAAGGATAAATAGTTGAAAAAGAAGACTTTTATCCTTATATCTTTTTGTGTTTTTTTTGAAAAGAGCTCGCTCGCTAGCTGGCTAGCTTAGCTTAGCACGGCTTAGCACAGCTAGCTAGCTAACCAAGGCGAGGAGAAAGTACGCAGTGTCCTCACATTGTTTTTGGAGGTTATTTTTTTCGTCAAGCTGCAAGAGTGCAATTTTGAACGAAACAGAGATCGATAAAGAAGTTTAAACCGCTATTTATGTTTCATTGGTGTTATTTTTTTAACGTCAGAAGAGAAGAGAGGCGCGCGCTGCAGGAGAAGTTGGCCGGGGATGAGTTCCGGATAAAGCCGTGAGCAGCGCTAAGTGTGTGAGCTAAACTCCATTAAAGTGCACACTGCTGGGTGAGTGAGTGTGTGTGTGAGTGTGTTTCAGTGTGTTTGTGTTTTTAATCTTTCCCCAGAAGGGACCGTGGTCGGCGGAATAAGGCATGCCTGGCTCGGACCGACATCATGTCACCAAGCGGAAGTCGGAACCTGAATATAAACAACAAACGACGGCCACCACCGGAAACGCCGACTCCAGGCTTCATCAGACCAAATCTGCGGGCTCCTCATCGTCCTCCTCTTCTTCTTCATCGTCGTCGAAGCACAACAAACGCCACAAACCGTCCACGCACGGCAGCCGGGCGGACTCTCCGGTGGAGCCCCCTGTCGTCTCCATTAAGCCCTTGGTGGAATATGATGACATAAGTTCCGATTCGGATGAGTTCCTGGACCCTCCCGGACCTCCGGCCGAGAAGGCGCAGGATGAGCTGTACCGTAGCAAAGAGATCCGAACTCATAAACGCAAACGCTCGAGGAAAAAGTCCAAAGACCCGCATCGGGTCCGGGAGTCGGGCGACGACGGAGACGCCAAGACGAAGAAGACGGGCGACCGAGACGGGAAAGACGCAAAGCGGAAAGGCAGAGACAAGCTCGCGTCCGCCGTCGGCGTCTCTCGCCCGGACGGCGACTCGGGTTCGAGGCGCGCGGCCGCAGAGTCGCATTCTTCCGCCGTCGCTCTTCAGTTAGCCGAGTCCTCGAGCTCCGCGTCGCAGAAAAGTAAAAGCAAAGAATCGCACGACTCGTCCCACAGGTCGTCTCACCGCTCGCACCGGAACAAGACGGAGCACGAGCACGAGCGCGAGCACTCGGACCGCAGCCGCCGCAAGGCATCCAAAAACCGGAAAGGTGGCTCGTCTCGAACCGGAGGCGGTGGCGGTGGTGTCTCCGTCTCCGCCTCCTCCCCCGTGGACCCAGAGGACGGGTACTCGTCCCGGCGCCGTGCGAGCACGCCGAGTCCGTACCGGGACAGCTCCCGCCGGAGCAGGCAGAGATCCGAGAGTCCGTACTCGCGCCGGAGATCCTCCAGCTACGACCGGGACGGGAGTCCGTACGGAAACAGGCGCTCGTGCAGCACCAGTCCGGTGTCCCGGTGAGTCCCGGCGTCCACGCCTTACCGCCGCACGCCACCGAGCGCCGCCGCACGCCTCCATACACCTCCACACACCTCCACACGCCGCCATACACCTCCATATACCTCCATATACCTCCATACACCTCCACACACCTCCATACACCTCCACACACCTCCACACGCCGCCATACACCTCCATACACCTCCATATACCTCCACACGCCTCCATACACCTCCATACACCTCCACACACCTCCACACGCCGCCATACACCTCCATATACCTCCACACACCTCCACACGCCGCCATACACCTCCATATACCTCCACACGCCGCCATACACCTCCACACACCTCCACACGCCGCCATACACCTCCATACACCTCCACACGCCGCCATACACCTCCATATACCTCCATACACCTCCATACACCTCACACACCTCCATACACTTCATACACCTCCATATACCTCCATACATTTCACACACCTCCACAAACCTCCACACACCTCCATACACCTCCACACACCTCCACACACCTCCATACACCTCCACACACCTCCATACACCTCCACACACCCCACACACCTCCATACACCTCCACACGCCGCCATACACCTCACACACCTCACACACCTCATACACCTCCACACGCCGCCATACACCTCACACACCTCATACACCTCCACACGCCGCCATACACCTCCATATACCTCCATACACCTCACACACCTCCATACACTTCATACACCTCCATATACCTCCATACATTTCACACACCTCCACACACCTCCATACACCTCCACACACCTCCACACACCTCCACACACCTCCATACACCTCCACACACCTCCATACACCTCCATACACCTCCATACACCTCCACACACCTCACACACCTCCATACACCTCCACACACCTCCATACACCTCCACACACCCCACACGCCGCCATACACCTCCACACACCTCATACACCTCCACACACCTCACACACCTCATACACCTCACACACCTCCACACACCTCACACACCTCCATACACTTCATACACCTCCATACACCTCCACACGCCGCCATACACCTCCATATACCTCCACACACCTCCATATACCTCCACACGCCGCCATACACCTCCATATACCTCCACACGCCGCCATACACCTCCATATACCTCCATACACCTCACACACCTCCATATACCTCCACACACCGCCATACACCTCCATATACCTCCATACACCTCACACACCTCCATACACTTCATACACCTTCATACACCTCCATACACCTCCACACGCCGCCATACACCTCATACGCCTCCATACACCTCATACGCCGCCATACGCCTCCAGACACCTCCACACGCCTCCATACACTTCATACACCTCCACACACTTCATACACCTCCACACACTTCATACACCTCCACACACTTCATACACCTCCATACACTTCATACACCTCCATACACCTCCACACACCTCCATACACTTCATACACCTCCATACACCTCCACACGCCGCCATACGCCTCCATACGCCGCCATACGCCTCCAGACACCTCCACACACCTCCATACACTTCATACACCTCCACACACCTCATACACCTCACACACCTCACACACCTCCATACACCTCCATACACTTCATACACCTCCATATACCTCCACACGCCGCCATACACCTCCATATACCGCCACACGCCGCCATACACCTCCATACACCTCCATACACTTCATACACCTCCATACACTTCATACACCTCCACACACCTCATACGCCTCACACACCTCCACACACCTCATACGCCTCCATACGCCGCCATACACCTCCATACACCTCCACACACCTCCATACACTTCATACACCTCCACACACCTCATACACCTCCATACACTTCATACACCTCCATACACCTCCACACGCCGCCATACACCTCCATATACCTCCACACGCCGCCATACACCTCCATATACCTCCGTACACCTCCGTACACCTCCATACACTTCATACACCTCCATACACCTCCACACGCCGCCATACACCTCCATACACTTCATACACCTCCATACACTTCATACACCTCCATACACCTCACACACCTCCATACACTTCATACACCTCCACACACCTCACACCTCCACACACCTCCATACACTTCATACACCTCCACACACCTCACATACCTCCACACGCCGCCATACACCTCACACACCTCATACACCTCCACACACCTCCACACACACCTCCACACACCTCACACACCTCCCCACACCTCCCACACCTCCACACACCTCACACACCTCATACACCTCCACACACCTCCATACACTTCATACACCTCCATACACCGCCATACACCTCATACACCTCCACACACCTCCATACACCTCCATACACTTCATACACCTCCATATACCTCCACACGCCGCCATACACCTCCATATACC
>CM074996.1:550988-560988 GCA_037576825.1 Pangasius krempfi | reverse complement strand
CACACACACACACACACACACACACTATGTAGACAACTTCCTTTAAGTTTTTTGGGGTTTTTTTTAAATCACAAAAGGAAACATTTTGTGAGCGAATCTTCGTGTCTTTCATCTTCAAACTCTTGTAGTTTAGTGTAGATTCACTCCCATCGTGCCGACACCCCGTACACCAACGCCGATTAGCATAACGCAACCCCTTTTACTTTATAAATTAACATATCCGTTACATGCGTAACATGTAACACACGTCTCTCTCTCATGTAGTCTAAATATTCTCAAAATTACTCAGAATATACTCTAGAACCATCATCAAGTGGAGTGTGCAAGAGTAGAGACACACTGCACATGGTACAAAGGGGTGGAGCCACTGAAAGGGGGCGGGGACATCAAGGTGGGGCAGCTATCTGAGGGGCGGGGCTATCAGAGGGGCGGGGCTACAAGCTCGTTAACTACAAGCTCGGAGTAGTGACGCGGTTCTGGCTGTAATAAAGTGCTGGTGCGTCTCTGCTGCTTGTGACCTTCACTCGGGTTTCTGTTCCTCAGGCTCCTCACCTACAGTGAACTTCTGTGTGAAACTGAAAGTGAGAAGTTGTGGTTCTTCAGAAATTCACCACAACACTGCACTATCACCACTTCTACAGGCTTCACCCAGCAACGACACCACCACACAAACAGATAATAATAATAATAATAATAGTAATAATAATAATACTTTACTTGTTTTTATGAAAATATCCGGGGGCGGGGCTATGGATGAGCTCGGACTGTGAAATTATCAGATTATCAGACGTAATTAGACAGCGTGGTACCTGTATTTCATCATAAAGTTGTCATGGTAACAGGTTTGTTTGCTGTTAAGTTAATAAATAAAGTTAATTAGTGATATTAGGGTGACTGAGGACATATGAGGGAGAGTATTATGCAGATTTGCATATTAATGCATATTCATAGCTTAGTGAGAGTAAGTTTGTATAATTGTACACAGATCTTGAAACACTGTTTAAGCGGACATTAAAGAGGGGGCGTGGCCTGACCTGGTGGTGTCGGGGTCGCCGGGGCCGAACACGTCGACGAGGCTGCCTCCGGACGAAGTGGACGACGCGAGGGACGGCCTCTTGCTGGTCATGTGACCTCCGTCAGTGCTGCCGGTGCTCTTAGTGCGGAACAGTTTGCTCAGACACACCTTGAGCGAACCCTTCCTGGACTTCCCTCGCTCCCTCTCCCCGTTAACGCTGCCGCTGCTGCCGCAGGCCGAGAGCTGCAGGCCCGAGCCCACGTGTTTCGGAGTGGGTGGGCGACTCGGAGGGGCCGCGGGGGCGGCGGCATCCTGACAGCAGGGGTCAGAGGTCAGCTGGCGCATCAGGCCGCTCAGAGACGCGGAGTCGCTTAGAGTCTGAGCGAAACCCGTCTGCTCCTTCGCCCCCTTCGTACCCAAACCCTCCAACACCAGCAGGGCGTCACTGGTCTCACTCGGGTCCTCTCCGGGCTGACAGGAGCACACCGAGACCTCTCCTTCGTCCTTCCGCGTCGGGTCCGAGCTCGGTCCGATCTCACTCAGCTGCCGAGCCAGACTCAGGACAGGATCCAGGGTGGAGGTCCTGGTCCCGGTCCCGGGTCTGAGGGAGTCATTAGGAGCGAAGTGACCCGGTTTGTCCCCTATAGAGTGGTCCTTTAGGTGTCCGTGTCTGTGACAGAGTCCTTCCTGAAGTTCCTGAGGTTCCTCGGTGTTGCTGAGTCTGAGCACAGGGATCCACTGACATGTCTGCGTGTCGGCGCTGTAGTTCGGCTCCTCTCTGCCTCCTGCTCCTGCTGCTGCTGCTGGGGTTAACCCGCTGCTCTTCTCCGGTCTCTGATGAGCGGACAGCACCTCCTCACGGTCCGGCTCCAGGTCATCATACTCGGCTGCAGAAACCAAACGCATGAGCACGAAGTCTGGACTCCGGTCCTGCGCGTTCACGTTAACGTTACTCATCATTCCCACCGCGCGCGCTTCTCTCTCTCTCTCTCTCTCACATCACCATTAAACACCACATCTCTCTCCTCTTCCCCTCGCTCTGGGACATAAACACCTCAGCGCTCATGAGCGGAAGTCATTTTCAGCAGATTTTTTTTTTTGTCGCAGATTCTCTCCTTTATTAGCGCGGATGCTATGCTAGTTAACGGTCCGCCTGCGCCTCTGAGACACTCACACACATCTTTTTTTTTTATTTTTTCTTCCATACACTACATACACCGAAGCCGCGCGCGCTCCTCACAGTCAGAAAAAAAAAACACAAAATAAACCTTTATAAAAATAAACCCCACCCCGTGAGTCCTCATGAAGGGCGCCGCCGCTTTACGGTAGCTACAGATGCTAACTAAACAGCGCTCGCTCGCGCTCAGGCTCAACCGCTGCCTTGGTTTACGGAAGTGCCAAACTGCGCGATGACGTCATCACGCACTACGTAACCACCAGGAAGTAGATAAATAAATAAATCACAACCGCGATCACAAACGGCGCTGTTTGTGAAACTTAATTTTTTTTTTTTTTAAAGTTAACTTTTATTCATTTGTTCCTCAGTCGTGTATCAGTACAGCTGCATTTATATAATATTCACATTTAAATTATTATTTTTTTTAAAAAAGTTCAGATTTGTAGTTTATTGTAGTTTAACTACATTTCCGGGAGCGTGACGTAGAGAACACAGGGACAAATCAGAGCCCGCCGTTTCATCCGGGCATTCTGCTGTAGCGCACCAGCTCATCCTGGAAGCGGTGCGGATTTTATCTTCAGCTCATGTTTACATCCTAATTTGTTTTTTGTAATTTGTTAATGATATTACTCGTCCTTTTGATAGTATAGTATTGTGTTCTCTGGTGTTAATTTAAAAAAGTTAATTCAGTTAAATATGTAAACTTGATGGAATTTACCCAGCTAAAACTATTTTAAATATTTTCAGAAGAGACTATTTTTTGGGCTAAATGATTAAAGACTACAGATTCACACACAAACTGTAAAATATTTATGGCCACATTTCCAGTGCATCGGTATAAAAGGCAAGATATTAAGTTTTATTGAATCTAAAATAGAGATGAAACATCACATTGTTCCAATAGCTGCTATTTTATCTACACAGAATTTTACTTTGGGTAACTGATTCCCCAAACAGTACATCTACACAGCTTTATGCGATTGAAGACTATTGAACACCACAAGCAGCTTATACCTCTGAAGCAGCTGCGTGAACAGATTTTCTTTTTAGTACGTAATCATTTATCAGACTATTCCTGTAAATCAGGTTAAATGAGTCTGAGAGCACTTTCAGCAAAAGCAGGATATTCGCTTCAGATCTCAAACTCACTGCAGACTTTCCCCAAACTCACCACCACACTGATCTGGAGAGGAAAGGATACTTTACACTGCTGACAAACGTCCCATCCTGGGGTTTTATTTTATCCCTACAGACGCTCCCAGACCAAACACATTTCCTTACAACACGCCCAGTAACTATCTGAAACCGTGTTTATTATTTATCATCATCTGTAAAAGCTTCAACTCACTTCACTGGTGTTTCGACGTGAGGTGTGACATTCAGTAACCTCTAGACGTCAAGAGCCCTTTCGCAAGTTCCCTAACTGTGATCGTGCTGAGGGACCAGATAGAGAAGGAATTAACGAGAAAAGAGGAAAAAGTGAAATTAGGAAGTTACACAACTTCATTTCACATGCACTTCATTTCTAGGAAGGAGGAAAGAAAAAAAAAAAAAAAAAAAAGGACGCAAGGCTTTTTAAACTGTCTTCAGTGATGGCAGGAAAGTAAACAAGTGTAAAAGAAGAAAAGTTAGTGAAAGAAAAAAAAAAAAGGAAAAATTTGAAACAGCTACCAGCTTTTTAACAACTTGACCAAACTGCAATGATCCTCGCTCTAGATTTCGGTTTTTTTTTTTTTTTTAAATATATTTATAGAAGTGCGTGATGAAGTGGTAGATTAAAGATGGACCAAAGTTACAGTCCACTTCACTCCCAATGTAGTGGATCAGTGGAAACGTTTGCTTTGTAACGTAGCTCACAGTTCAGCATCTCATCCATCGGGAGATCCGTGGCGTCTCTGTACAAATCCTCGAGATCTAAAGACATGGACAAAAGGACCGCTAAGGGGCGTGGCCTAAAGTCTGACATCACAGACGTGCTTCATGATCCTCGAGCGCGATTTAGAGACACAAGTTGCCGATCTCTTGCTGTTTGTTGGCGTGTAGCGGTGAACAGCACAATGAAATGAAGGTGAAGTACGACAAGCGATAAGGGGAATGTTTGATATCATTTTATTGTGGGTTCTTTCAGAGCAATGGAAAAATATAACCTTATACAAACATCTGATTTCTCTCTCATTTATTTATTCATTCATATTTTTAAACAAGCTCGGAAGTCTCCCTTTTCCCAACCAAGTGCAGCAGAAAAGCTAAACCGGGGCCGAAAACCGAGCACCGAGCCCAAGAGCTCAATTTGACTCGACGTCGCAGGTGAACGCTTCGTCGTCTTTTTTTTCCTCTCTCTACGATGCGTCAAACCACCAGAAATTTTAAGCCTTGTTCATTCATTGATTTTTTTTTTTTTTTCTTCCCCATTTTATTTTTGGCACTTTTTTCCTGCAGTAATTTTAAAAGTGTGAATTGGGTGCTTTCACCTTCGAGCCGTCGATCCCTTCGTGTACGTCCCAAAAGTGCTCAAAACAAGCGATAAACCTCGAGTCTCTCTCAGCCGAGCCGACCGAAGAGAAAAGTCTGGAACTCAGAGCCCACATCGATGACAAGGGGGGAAAAAAAAAAACAAAAAAACAAAAAAAAAAAAAACACACAGAAATGTACTGAAAAGTAAAAAACCAAAAAAAAAAAAAAGAAAGTGAACATTTCAGTGATTTCAGGGAAGAGCAGCGGTATTTTTTGAAGTGCTGTTTTTAAAAAAAAAATTAAAAAAAAAAAAAAAAAAAAAAAAGCCAATCGTCTCCCTCTTGTAATTATACGCAGAAGTACAGCGTTAAGAGCTACGTTTATTTGTCAAGCTGAAAGAACAGAAAAGGGAGGGGCCAAGGGGTGAGAGGGGGCGGGGCAGAGACAGCGAAACCCCCTCCCTCACTCACACGCACTCTCAGTCGGCCATCTTGGACTCCAGCAGCCATGTTTGTTTTGTGATGTTCGATCCCCTCCCCGTGTCCTCGTCAAGTCAGAAACTCATAGTGCTTATAAGTGAAAGAGAAAGTAAAAGAAAAGAAGGGGAGTGGGAGGGGCTTCACCGGAGTGGGAGGGGCTTCACCGATCCGCTGAATGAGTGAAGTAGTCCGTTTTTGGGAGTTGCTCCGCCCCCTCCCTCGGTTGACTATTCACGGTTTATAGTAAGAGCCTACAGAGGAGCTAGGAAGCTAATCCAGTTCATGTTGTCCATACCGAGTCCACAGGTGAAGGAGAAAAGGATCTCGGGGAGTTCGGAGAGAGGGAGGAGCGCCGGGGTTCAGGATGGAGGGATATACCGGGGAAGGGGGGAGAGGAGAGGAAAGGGGAGGGGCTGCTGTTTTTATTTATTGATCAGCCTTCTTCCTTTTTCGACTGCTGGAATCTTCACTCAGAAGGTGGTGTGATCTCATTCGTCACGCTCACTCGTTCACTCGCTCACTCTCTCGCTCGCTCTCTCTCTCTCGCTCGCTCACTCACTCGGACACACTCAGCTCAGCGCACACACACACTCTTCTGCTCCCACTCGCGCGGGCCAAAAACACACAACTCCACTCGGCCGCTTCTCTCACGGTGTGTTAACGTTCCCCTCGGAGATGATGGATCTGAAACACACCGAGGAAGGAGGAGGACAGAAGAGAGAGAGAGAGAGAGAGAGAGGGAGAGAGAGAGAGGGAGAGAGAGAGGTGTAAATTCTATTGAGCAAGTGCTTATTCTACAGAAGAAAAACTGTGATGGATCGCTACAGAACATTTATTTAAATAAATAAATAAATAAATAAATAAATAAGACACAAAGAAAGACGGCGTGAGACAGAAACTAAACCTCAACATTCCCAGGTATTAATTTATTGCCGTTCAAGCATCTCCTCACAGCGGACATTTACCTGTGTTCAGAGACGCCGACAGGTGCGGACAGGCGTTTGAGGACGTGTAAAGACGCCGACAGGTGTGGACAGGTGTGTACAGGTGTGTATAAAGCAGGAGTACTCTCACTCACCAGGCCTGACTCTTGAGCTTGCGGAGCTCCTTGGTGGCCCACGTGGCGAGAGTTTTGGTTTTGGTGGTTTTGGATCGTCGTCCCTCGGTGAGCAGGTCGTTAATCTGAGGACGAACCTCCACCAGCTTCATCACGTCCTTACCGAATGTTGTGCACAGGTCACTACACACACACACACACACACACACGCGTACGTTTTTAAACTAACAGTCTGAGCGATAAAGAATCAGTCTAATCTGAAAACACTGCAGTTCGTTGATAATTTATTAACCAATAATCTGAAGCGATTAAAAGTGCTAGGTCAGGAAGCCAGAAGCCACGCCCTTTCCATTCCTACGCCGGGGTCATGTGACCAGGGAACGCTCTGCAGCTAGTCCGACAGGAGTCGAGCCCATGGGCTGCGTGGAGAGACGTTTAGAGAAGAAAGCTTACCCGATGAGTCCGACAGCGTTGGCCACTACCCCGTCAGAGTGATCCTCATCCTCAGCGATGTGGTGGATGAAGGACAGGATGAACTCCACACGCGGCTGCACCAGCATCACGTCCGCTAACACACACACACACAGAGTCGTTACAACCCAAACTCACAGCATCAGTAGAAACATCAGTGTGTGTGTGTGTGTGTGTGTGTGTGTGTGTGTGCGCGCGCTGAACTCACGATGAACATTTTCCTGGTCTCCTTTGAGGCCCTGAATGATTCCTGTGTACGCCTCCAGACAGCCTTCACGCAGCTCGTTCAAATAATCCACCATATCGTAGTCCGCCTGTAAAGCAGGAACACACAGAAGAGTCGTCAGAAACACAGCAGTAAAATAATGAACATAAACATTTAACATTAAGAAACAGGACCAGATTCAGTTAACAGTGTGGAGTCCTGTCAGTACCCGGAGTGTACAGAAACACACGGGTTTAGACGGACTCGCTTTCATCTGCGACGACCTAAAATCCCAACACGCCAAACTCCACAGCAGCAGGAGGAACTGTCGACACTCACACACTCACACACTCACACACTCACACACTCACACACTCACACACTCACACACTCACACACTCACACACTCACTATACTCAAGAGCACTGAAGTTCTCTATAACAGCAGCTCTGACAGTAGCGCAGGTTTACATTAACGCGCTCGTTCTAATACGTTATCGTTTCCATAGCAACAGCACATTCACAGGGATCACTCCACTGATGATAAACAGATTAAAATAATCACTGATGAAGTTTCCTTAAAAGTAAGGAGATGTTTACGCAAGTGAGAACAGGAACTAAATATTTCACGAAACGTAACTATAAACAGATAAAAATGATAAAGTACGACCAATCATTCTTCAATAAAAAAAAAAAAAAAAAAAATTGTAACTGCCGGTTGATTGCTGTGGCGTAAGAGGAATAAAACACTCGGGGACGTTCTGTTATAGGAAAGTAATCGACTTCAGGGTGGTAACTGATTTATCACACCATCCCGTCACACAGTATTTTACTGTAGTGCACACACACACACACACACACACACACACACACACACACACACGCTGTGTCCTGAGTGTGCAGCAGTGTTACAGTGTGCTACCTTGTCCACTTGTGCTTGAGATGCCTGCTGCAGTGTGTCCAACACCACCTCCAGATATTTCTTAAACTCCCCTCCGATGGCCAGAGCGATGTCACCGAACACGGACAGGATCTGCGGCTTCACGGACCGGTGCACGTTCTCATTCTACACACACACACACACACACACAGAGAGAGAGAGAGAGAAAACGTGAACTCTCCTGTGTTTATAATGTAGAATATTCTGATTAGCCTCAACGTAATTCCTCAAAACAGCACCACGTGACCGGCTACATGCTGATAACACACACTACACTTGTATGTAATTTGGGACACAGCCAGAGGAACAACAGAACAGAACAGAACTCATTGTCATTGTTTTGAACAACGAAAGACTGTTTAGCAGCTCAAGGTTTTGGCATAATAGACAAACAAATCGATACAGTAAATAGACAAGAAGAGAGGTATTCCAAAAGGTAACATACACAATGGTTAGTGTAAGATATTGCAGTGTACACTGGAGCAAATTAAACAAGAAGAGTGCAGTAAACAGTAAACAGTGCTGCTGTGTACTCCAGGGATGTACATCAGGATATATGAATGGTAAGTAAGTGTAAGAGGAAAGAGCGATATACAGGTGTATACTCACGCCCAGGTTCTCCAGCAGCAGCTGCATGATTTCATCACAGTAAGGCAGAATGTTGGTCATCAGGGCTCGACACAGGTCACACACCAGACCCACAGCGGCCAGACACACCTACACACACACACACACACACAGACAGAGCTCACTGAGATGTTCTCTAGATGATTCCTAAATTACCACCACGGACAAACACACAGCACTTTCTTTTATTTAAAGTAAACAGTGTGGAGTCCTGTCAGTACCCGGAGTGTACAGAAACACACGGGTTTAGACGGACTCGCTTTCATCTGCGACGACCTAAAATCCCAACATGCCAAACTCCACAGCAGCAGGAGGAACTGTCGTCACACACTCACACTCACTCACACTCACTCACACTCACTCACACTCACTCACACTCACTCACACTCACTGATAATGGTCATGATCACTGTGTATAAACGTCAGAGTAATTCGTGAATGAATGGAAAGACGGCATGTTCCTGTTTCGCTGCCATATTGTTTACATTTTCTGTTTTTTTTTTTTTGTTTTATTAGAATTTTTCTTCTGCTTTTGTTTACAGTTTCTCTTCCCTTCTTCTCAACCTCTTCCGAGTCGTAGACATAGTCCAACACTTGTTTTTTGGCTAATGAACTACTTATTGTGGTCTGAAGAGTGGAAGTATTGGGTTCAATAAACACAAATATTTAGTTCCCGCACCACATAATCCTCCCCACCTGCTCTCTGATTAACCCAGCACACCTGAGCAGACAAAATCTCACACCCAAAAGCTTATCATCTTCTTAAAGACACGTGATTTACACACCGGCTGCATGTTAGCTAACGAGCGAGGAGTTTAGGTGTGAACTCTAACATCTCGTCAGTGTGAGAGCGGCTTTTACGCCGTCCTGGAAGAGACGAACAGCGTCAAATCTGTCAAATGAGGAAACTGCATGTACCTGATATTCCTGATAGTTCTTCAGTCCAATAACCAGGAATGGTTTGAAGGCATCCATGTATTTCAGGAAGTCACTGCCCAAAACTGCGCGCGCACACACACACACACACACAGAGAGAGAGGGGATCAGTGGAGTCACGCAGCATTAACATGAGTTACTGATGTACTAAAGGCTATAATGGGGAAATCTAGAGCACTAGATAGTCCACGCTGAGGACACAACTGACTACACAAACATTATAGCCATCAGAGCCTTAAAGACACCAGCTGTTACCCCCAAACCCCACAGCTGTTACCCCCAAACCCCACAGCTGTTACCCCCAAACCCCACAGCTGTTATCCCCAAACCCCACAGCTGTTATCCCCAAACCCCACAGCTGTTACCCCCAAACCCCACAGCTGTTACCCCCAAACCCCCCAGCAGGGAGATGTCTGCTGTAGCTTAGTCATTAATATTGGCTGCGATTCAAGTCCCCATTCTACAAAACTAAGCAGTACAGTAAACAGCTCACCACGTATGTAAGGAAGAACGTAATTCAGAGCAGAGCCCAAGACCTTTTAGTTTAACTACGTAAAGAGTCGGCCGCAGACACCGAGTCGGCCGCGAGTCGCCGCAGACACCGAGTCGGCCGCGAGTCGCCGCAGACACCGAGTCGGCC
>CM074996.1:531887-546514 GCA_037576825.1 Pangasius krempfi | reverse complement strand
GATGTACTCGTTCCTAATCCTGTCCAACCTCGTCACTCCCAAAGAGAACCTCAACATCTTCAGCTCTGCTCCCTCTAGCTCTGCCTCCTGTCTCTAAACCGTACAGCATGGCCGCTCTCAGCACTGTCTCGTACAGAGTCCACGCACTCATCATTAATATTCATTAGCTGACTCGCATAACCACGAGTCTGATATCAGCATGTCGCTCGTTTACACCTGCAGAGATCTTCATCGCTCCACGGTAGGTAGGTAAGGACATGATGAACGCGATTCATTTTTCCAGGCAGTGAGCAGTTTGCAACATCATGTACTGAAGCAGAGAGTAACGTTAGCTATCAGACCCTCTCGATTTGGGACACGGCCCTGAGCGAGTACTCACAGCGAACAGCGCAGGCCCCATGTACGTCTCCATGTACTGATAATACAAGGACATGATCTTCACCAGGTTCTGTAACGCAGCCACTCTCACCTGAAACACACACACACACACACACACACACACACACGGTTAATACCTACAGCACACACCACTGTTGTGTACACTGTGTGAGGCTGGAAGAGTTAAACCCAGCAGTAATGTTTAATAAACTCACCCTGGTGTCTGGACACTGTGTGGCTTCACAGACGACCTGCATGATGAAGTGTCTTTCCGTCTAGACGAAGAAAAAAAAAAATAACAGAAGAAAATGAACCTTTCCTCATAACATGTATGAAGTTAGAGCTCACTAGGGCTGGGCGATATGATCACAAGAGCGATATCACGATAAAAAGTGTTACAGGAAGCTTTGAGATATAGAGACTCGGCATAAAACTAAAGGGTTTGACTTTAAATATAATTAGAAATTGACTGGAAGCAGCTGATGGGAAATATTTCCAAAGTATAAGAAAATATTTTGTAAATTAATTATATATATATATATATATATTAATAAGCGAACACAGTATAACAGGATAAAGCAGTGACACATCATAACGACTTACGCAAAAAATTTGTCTTAATTTATCAGTTTATCTGACAAGACAATAATAATAAAATAAAAAATCTCAATAGTAATAATTTTAAAAACCGTCCAAAATAAATAACTGTTGTGCTGCATGCAGAATAAAACGTCATGTTTGCAGATATTTACACACGAATAACTTTAAATAAAATGATCTAAACTCCACGAGCAGGCGGTTTTTCCAAATGACTTCATATTCACTGTTTATCCAGTTAATCCGGGGTTTAACCATCAGCTTTAAAACTTCGTCCCAAGTAGAAAAGACTAAATATATTTCCTTCTTAATACATGAACTCGAGGCGACGCTGCTCTTAAAGGAACATTATTTACATTTTAATCATGTTTAAAGGGAACAGAGCGAACACGATCAGACCAAGAATCATATCGCAATACTCGGACGCTCCGATACACAGAGTGTGTGTGTGTGTGTGTGTGTGTGTGTGTGTGTGTGTGTGTAAAATGGAGGATGAGTGAGGCTTTTATTATAATTGAAGCTGTTCTTTTATCACAGCTCTCCATGGCGTGTTTATGGAGGAAACTCACACTGAGATAATAACACAAACATGATTCATCACACCGACTAAACACCGCTGGGGATTATTCATCACTCACAAACTGATCTGGTGCTCAAAGCTCTTCTCGAACACCAGAAATATAAAATGGAGGTCCTAGTGAGCAGGAAGCCAGGAGCGGACTGGTGGACTACTGAATTCTCAGCAGCGTTACGTCTGCTTCCTGTTTGATGATTCTCATCGCCATGAAGCGACCGGACGAACTCAGCACTCATGTCTGGTTCATCTGCGAGCCTCGTGCTGGCTATAACGCTGAGCTAGATGCAGTTACACACACACACAGACGCTGCGAGTGTGTGTGTGCGCGTGTGTGTGTGGAGTACCTCCTTGTCGAAGTTGGCTTTAGTGAACTCCAGAGAGTTGAGAAGAGCGTTGGTGGCTGCCAGTTTGACGTTGTTGCTCGGCTCCTCTTTCCTCATGCCCTGGATGATGGCCGTCAGAATCTGATTAGCGCTGTCCTGGAGCTGCTCTGGTTCCTAAACACACACACACACACACACACACACACACACACACACACATCACAGCGCTGTTGTGGAATTGTGGACAGTGACTGGTCAGGAGGTGCTGATGATGAGGTAAGTGAGACTCACGATGTCCTGACAGATGTATCCGATGGCCTCCAGCGTGGACTCCTTCATGTGCTCGGTGCTGTTCGGGTCAGTGACGTTAGCCACCAGCTGGGGAATCAGCTCCGGCCACTGACTGACCGGGATCTCGGCACACGCGATCCCGGCCACGCACTGAGAGGCGGAGCTCGGCCTGTACGTCTCCGTGCCCAGAGTCTGCAGCACCTGAAAAGGGAAATACAACGTTGCACAGGGTGTCCCATTAAATACAGCATAAATACACTTAATCTATATGCTCTCATCTTAAGCTGTGGGAACAAATTCTTTATGTGTATATATATTTTAACTCTTATATAAAATGCAGGGATCCGTACAAAAAACTACCTTTAAAAATTGAGTTAATCAGATTAACACAAATGCATGCAGGGAAAATAAACCTTTATTAGGAAAACCTAGAACTGGTTAATGACCTGGGACACTGATTTTTTCACTAATTATTCTGATTAATAGTAGTTTATAAACAGCCGCTTTCCGTCTGTGCTGTTTCGAGTAAGAGTGAGCCGCAGGAGGAGGAGAGGCACAGGCATGGACGCGGTATCTCTGCATGCGCTCCGTGAACGTGAGGTGCTTCCTTACGTAGTTCTTGATCTCGCGGCGAGCGTTGGCGTCGATGGCCAGCCATCTCTGCTGATACTGCGCTTTCACGTCCGGGTCCTTAGATGTGAGGGAGTTCTTCACCTGCAGGCCGGCGGCGACTCGGGCCACCTGCGTGTTCCCCGGGTTCGCCAACACCTTCGACAGCTCCACCAGGAACGTAGGCTGTAGGGAAGAGGTCAAAGGTCGGATTAGTCATCATTTATAACAAATCCCAAACACTCGAATTAATAAACACTTCGCAATCTCGAACCAGGGGGGAAAAAACGATTCGGGGGCGGAGCTACAGATGAGCTCGGTTAGTGAGGTCACTAAAAGTCTCTGGGCGTGGACCAATCACGTCTGAGACGAGTTGATAACAAGGTCACACCTGAGTACCTGTTAACTAGTCAGTCAAGGTTAGAGATGTTTAAGCAGGAGAGGATGTGGGAGGTTTCTCATTTGCATATTCACGCATATTAATCTCGGTGTTTGTGTTATGATGCATACGTTTCGGGGACATGAAGGTGTTCTCCTTCTCGGTGCAGGTGAGGACATGAAGAGCAGCGGACTCGCTGGACTCACGCACGGAGAGAAAGTGACTCGACTCGCTGCAGGAAGTGACTCGAAGTGACTCGTGTGTTTTTCAGTCGCAGCTTTTTACTGTTTTTTTTTTTTGAGCTGTGAGACGCAAACGGACCCAAAGCACCGAGCTGCAGCGCTGTGATGCGAGCTCCGGCCTGACGAAACGAAAAATAAAACGAACGCTGCACGACAAAACATTTTACACAAGCTATTTACATATATAATTATCTAATATATACAACATATACTAATGTATACAGCGCCGACTCCGACGCCACGCTCGCGGGGCTCCTGTGATGTCCGTCGGCGTATCTCCGCCCAGTGAAGGTTCCAGGAGGAGGATATCAGCCCTACACCGGGTTTATTTCTTTTTCATTTGTTTAAACTCGCGCAGTTTGAAACCGAACCAAAAGATTTTGCTCTAATTCAGCCTCGACGAAGACCACGAGGCGTGAAAGCACCTTATTACGAGTTCAACCCAGCGTTAATAAGGAGTTATAACGACACGGCCTGGAAGCATTCGTCGTTTTAAAGCCTGCGCCAGGTTTTAAATAGAGCGTGTGAGAAATTATTTGCCCCCCACCTCCAGGCTCTCTCTACAACAGACCGGGAAACTGTGATTCATGCTCGTATTACATCACGGATGGACTGCTGTGGTGCTCCGTATCCTGGCCTTCTGCGATCTGCTCTCTCTCGCCTGCAGCTTGTGCGAAACGCAGCACACACAATTTTAACAGGGATCCTATTCCCCCTGTTCTGGCATCTCTTCACCAGCTTCCTGTTTACTTCAGAATTGATTTTAAATTTCTTATTTATGAGTACACAGCTCATCCTGGTCTTGCTCTACAGAACATTATTGACCTTCTCCACCAAGATCATCTTCTGTCTGTCCCCTGCTGTCCTACTAAGACAAAACCGCTCTTTTCTGAGGTTAGTCCCAAACTCTGGAACAGTCTCCTCTTACATCTTCTCTTAAACCCTATGATGATGATTATTCTTTGCCGTTTGATGCTATATGATGTTATATACAGCACTCTGGATCACCTACTATTGTCTTTAAGCGTGCTTTATGAATAAAACCTGACTAGAGCCACAGCAGAGGCTAAACATGAAGCTAACGCATCATCAACAATACAAACACATCCGGGTTTCATGCCATTCGGAACGGCACCGTGGGAAAGCTAAGCTAAGCTAGGCTAGGCTAGGCGATGCTAAGCTAACAGGGCTATGCTAGGCTATGCTAGGGCTGAAAGTGAAGCATTACAGCAGGGCGGTGTGATGAATATGAACTGCGCAGCTCCACACTGCACTGCGAGCTCCTGGGGGGCCAAAACTTACCAAATTCTCAATGGCAGCTTGCTCCAGAAACTTCTGTGCTGCCTCCAGCTCATTCCGATCTGTCCGGGGAGAGAGAGAGAGAGAGAGAGAGAGAGAGAGAGAGAGAGAGAGAGAGAGAGAGAGATTATTTTAGAAATATATTCACTAATAAAGCCGAGCAAACATGCAAAGCATGGGGTGTGATGCTAGCATGCTAACTTCCTAGCATCAAGCTAACAAGTGACTAAAGAACTCTGAAGTCTGCTAAGAGATTATTATTATTATTATTTATTATTAATTATTATTAAATGAAAACCTTTGTTACTCAGAGAGCTACAGCGCAAAATCAGCGTGTTGCAGATCCTGAGAGGGATTTCCACATACCCCGGGTACATCCTGCTCAATAAACGGCACTATTACTGCATTAAATATTAAAAATAAACACTTTATACTTATTTATAAAGCTTCACCTCTCATCCCTGAGCACGCACACCCACTCGCTAATGAACCCAGGCTATCATACACTCACACACCTCCATGTGTAAGACTCAGTGCACATCATCTCGCTATAAACCACTAAAACAAAACGTAAATAATCACTCCAAATGTAATAAACACCTGCAGTTACATTTATAAAGTGATTATTCGCTGCTCTGTAGGAGTAACTCGCGTGAAAGAGGAGATTATTATTAGTGTTTTATGAAACTAACTCACATTCAGAAGACTGGAGATTAGAGCAGAAAGATGTGTGATTATTAATACCGGATTATAATCCATACAGCGCGATTATAATGTACAGGTCATTTGCATACATTTACATAAATTTACATACAGAGACAGAAAGAATGAGACAGAAAGAGAAAGAATGAGAGAGACAGAAAGAGAAAGAATGAGAGAGACAGACAGAGAAAGAATGAGACAGACAGAAAGAGAAAGAAGAATGAGAGAGAGAGAGAGAGAGAGGAAGAGAAGGAGACAGAGAGAGAGAGAAAGAGTGACAGACAGAACGAATGAGACAGAAAGAACGAGAAAAAGAGAAAAGAAGAATGAGAGAAACAGAGAGATGAAGAGACGGAGATATGAAAAAAGAAAGCGAGAAAGAACGAGAGAGAGAAAGATTGGGGAGAAAAATAACGAGTGAGAGACGGAAATGAAACGGAGTTAGCATGTATGCTAAAGGCGTGTGTGTGAAAGTGCGAGTGAGAGTGTGAGAGAGAGAGAGTGAGAGAGAGAGAGAGAGAGAGAGAGAGAGAGAGAGAGAGGTGATGGCCGCCCGGTGAACCGGTAAACTTGGCTTCCTGCATCTCCTCTCATCTCTCTCTCTATCTCTCATCACTCTCTCTCTATCTATCTATCTATCTCTCTCAGCTGTAAACTCGCAGTTTCCCGCCACAGCAGTCAGCAGTGAGGAGAATCCCCCCCCTCCTCCTCCTCCCCCTCTCTATAACATGCTAATCATGCTAACACACGGCTTCACGCGCCGCTGGTGCTGCGCTGTGGCTCGCGCAGGCCTCGGCACGCGCACCCCTCCCTCTCCCTCCCTCTGCCTCTGTAACTTTTCCGGAGCTAGCGCGCTAGCCGCGAGTGAGCGGGAAAACACACGGTGCGCACTAAAGCACACAAACAGCACAAACACATCGCGGATCATCGTGTGAACGGTGCAGTCACCTGGAGAGACGGTTTTTTCGAGGATTGTTATCAGCTCCATTCCGTCCCCCGGTGCGGTGCGGTGAGGCGCGGTGCTGCTCGGCTAAGCTAATGATAACGCTAAATGCTAATGCTAACGCTAACAGCTAGTTTACGATTTACCGCGCACACAACTCTATTTTTTTAAAATATATCTCTCTATTTCCGTCGGTGTCGTTACACCAAAAAAGTGAGCAGAAATATAAGATATAGAAGGCTGACGCTGCTCGCTGACAAAACCCTAAAATCCTCCAACTGATGTGTGTTGAAGTTTTTTTGGGTTTTGCGGACTGCGCGCTCTCCTCCCGGCTCCGCTTCTTCACCAGCCGCTGCCTGTGCGTGTTATCGCGAGAGGACACGGGGGTGGGGGGGGGAAGTAAGGCCGCGCGCGCTGGTGCCACTTCCGCTGAGCAACGTCACAGGACGCGCATGCGCACTAACCACACAGCCATAAAACCATCCCACCCCTTCCGCAGCGTTTCCCCCTTTTTTTAAATATTAATTCATTCATTTATTCATTATTCCCTGGGTAATTTATTTAAACTAAATAAAAATTCAACTGGCTCTTTAGATAGATAGATAGATAGATAGATAGATAGATAGATAGATAGATAGATAGATATCAGAATCAGAATGAGCTTTATTGCCAAGTGTGCTCACACACACACACACACACACACACACACACACACAAGGAATATGACTTGGTATAAAGCCTCCAGACCACATATACCAATAAGATGGCAAGACATATAATAATAAAAAGTACAAGTATGATGAGAGAATATCTAACACTGTACAGGAGACACACTAGGCTTGCACAGAACAGATATATGTACAGATATAATACAGCTGTGTGCAAGGTGAAGGCCCTGGCAGAAGCATTACAGATGTGTGTACAGGTAGTATAGTAAAGAATGAATTTACATATTGCACAAAAAACTGTATCCACAGAGAGGTACTACACTGGGCAGGACCTAGATATCAGTTAGCTGTTCATGAGGAAATGGCTTGTGGGAAAACGCTGTTCTTGTGCCTGGTTGCTGTAGTGTTCAGGGCTCTGAGGCGCCGGCCGGGTGCGAGGTGTCTGAAATGATGTTACCTGCTGCTTCTTCACTCTGGATGAGTACAGGTCCTGTAGGGTGGGCAGGAGAGCACCAATAATCCTCTCAGCGGTTCGGACTGTCCGTTGAAGTCTTCTTATATCTGATTTAGTAGCTGCACCAAACCACACCAGTAACTCCTGTGGCAGGTTGAACTTCCTCAGTTGGCAAAGGAAGTACAATCTCTGCTGGGCCTTTTTCAAGATGGAGTCTATGTGGGTCTCCCACTTCAGGTCCAGTGAGATGGTAGAGCCTAGGAACCTGAAGGACTCCATGGTGGAGACAGTGCTGTCCAGGATGGTGAGTGGGGACAGTGTCAGGGGGTTCCTCCTGAAGTCCACGATCATCTCCACTGTTTTGAGTCTGTTCCGCTCCAGGTTGGTTTGACTGCACCAGACAGCCAGCTGCTCAACCTCCCTTCTGTATGCAGACTCGTCACTTTCGTGGATGAGACCAATGACTGTGGTGACATCTGCAAACTTCAGGAGCTTATCAGAGGGGTCTGAGGAGGTGCAGTCATTTGTGTAGAGGGAGAATAGTAGTGGGCAGAGCACACATCCCTGAGGAGCTCCAGTGCTGCCTGAACAGGTGCTAGATGTGAATTTTCCCAGCCTCACTAGGTGCTTCCTGTCTGTCAGGAAGTTGGTGATCCACTGACAGATGGAGGTGAGCACAGAGAGCTGTGTTAGTTTGGTCAGGAGGAGATCAGGGATGATGGTGTTGGAAGCCGAACTGAAGTCCACAAACAGGATCCTTGCATAAGTCCCTGGTCTGTCGAGGTGCTGCAGGATGTAGTGCAGTCCCATGTTGACTGCATCATCCACAGACCTGTTTGCTCTGCAGGCAAACTGAAGGAGGTCCAGTGAAGTTCTTCAGATGGGCCAACACTAGTCTCTCAAATGACTTCATGACCACAGATGTTAAGGCAACAGGTCTGTAGTCATTCAGCCCAGAGATCGTGGATTTCTGTGGGACGGGATGATGGTGGAGCGTTTGAAGCAGGAAGGGACTTTGCACTGCTCCAGTGATAGACAGACATACAGATAGATAGACAGATAGATAGATAGATAGATAGATAGATAGATAGATAGACAGATAGATAGATAGATACAGATGGATTGATAGATAGATATACAGACAGATGGACTGACAGATAGATAGATAGATATACTGACATAGATAGATAGATAGATAGATACATACATACATACAGATGGATTGATAGATAGATAGATAGATAGATAGATAGATAGACAGACAGATAGGCAGACAGATATTTAGATTGATAGATATACAGACAGACAGATAGATTGATAGATAGACAGATAAGTAGACAGATATTTAGATAGATACAGATGGATTGATAGATATACAGACAGATAGACTGATAGATAGATAGATGGATAGATAGACAGATAGATAGATAGACAGACAGATAGGCAGACATATTTAGATAGAAAGATAGATAGATTGATAGATAGACAGATAGGCAGACATATTTAGATAGATAGATAGATAGATATACAGACAGATTGATAGATAGACAGATAGGCAGACATATTTAGATAGATAGATAGATTGATAGATAGACAGATAGGCAGACATATTTAGATAGATAGATAGATAGATAGATAAATAGACAGATAGGCAGACATATTTAGATAGATAGATAGATAGATATACAGATAGATAGATAGACAGATAGATAGATAGATAGATAGATAGATAGATAGATAGATAGGCAGACAGATATTTAGATAGATAGATAGATAGATATACAGATAGATAGATAGATAGACAGATAGGCAGACAGATATTTAGATATTTAGATAGATAGATATACAGACAGATAGATAGATAGATAGATAGATAGATAGATAGACAGATATTTAGATAGATAGATAGATAGATAGATAGACAGATATTTAGATAGATAGATAGATAGATAGATAGATAGACAGATATTTAGATAGATAGATAGATAGATAGATAGATAGATAGATAGACAGATATTTAGATAGATAGATAGATAGATAGGTAGATAGATAGATAGACAGATATTTAGATAGATTTAATGTGATATAGTAACCAACAAAATTCAAGTGAAAAAGAAATAGAAATGTTTTGGAATAAAGGGGAAAAAAGAAGTTACAGTAACCTGGTTGCATAAGTTTACACACCCTTTTATAATGGGTCATGTGACTGTGCCTGGAATGAACCAATCACATTCAATCTCATGTTCTAAAGTACTTATCATACAGCTTTCATCGATGAAGTAATTCTGTTTAACCCCAAATAAAGACCAGCTGTTTCTGTAGGAGTTTCTTCACATCTTCTGGGTTTCATCTGACTGTTGAAGCCAAGTTCCTCAAAGATCTTACAAAGCCTGTACAGGATCTCTCAGTGAAAAGACATCGATCAGGAGAGAGGTACAAAAGATTTCCAAAACATTAGATGTACCATGGAACACTGTGAAGGCCTTCATCAGCAAGTGGAGAAAACAGAGCACCACAGTGACATCACCAAGAACAGGACGTCCCTCCAAAATTTACAATAGGACAAGACAAAAACTTACCAGGGAGGCTGCCATGAGACCTACAGCAACATTAAAGGAGCTGCAGGAACATCTGACACGTACTGACTACTCTCTGCATGTGACACCAATCTCTCATATTCTTCACGTCTGGGCTGTGGGGTAGGCGGCTAGACGGAAGCCCTTAACCACAGTGAAGCATGGTGGTGTCAGCATCATGCTATGGTTCTGCTTCTCTTCAGCTGGGACTGAGGCTGTACTCAAGATAGAGGGAATCATGGATAGCTCCAAATACTAATCTATTTTAGCACAAAAGCTGCAGGATTCTGTTAGAAAGCTGAAGATGAAGAAAGATTTCACCTTCTAGCAGGATAACGACCCAAAGCACAAGGCCAAGTCAACAAAGGAACAGCTTCAGAAGAAGAAGATCAGCGTTTTGGAATGGTCCAGTCAGAGCTCAGATCTAAATCCTATCCAAAACCTGTGGAAGGATTTGAAGAGGGCTGTGTACAGGAGGAAAACAAACAAACAAATAATACCAAGTATATAACTCAGTACTTTATAAATTCTTCTTATATTATTATTAATATTTATTTATATTAATTTTTCCTCCTTGTTATTGTTACCATCATGCTGCTGAAACACTACGTTTACGGCATTTAGCTGGATCAGAAACACATCCTCCCGCTAGCTCACTCGGTCAGGGATTAACAGTAGCATCAGTCTAAAACCCTGCTGAGGAGGTTCATACAACATGAAAAGAAAACAGGCAATAAACGATAAACAATGCAAAAATGCAAATTTAAGTGCCTGGCCTTCATGATAGGACTTTAGTGTTTGAAGAGCCTTGATTTCCACATGAGGAACTAATAAAAGCTTCTCTTATCATATCCTATCTTAATTTATTATTCAATACCTTTTGTTATTAAAATGACAACAAAAAAAACTATACTCAATATTTGTTGCTTTCAGCACAAATCCTGAACATATTTAACCAAAATACAGCTGATTTTACAATTTATTTCATTTATCCACCTCCTCATTTCCTCCCCAATTTAGTCTTTGACTAATTCCCACCCATCAGTCAGTTCTCATCACATCTCATCAACCAGGGAGGAAGAAGGTTGACACACGTTTCCTCGGAGAGTTGAAGCCACCGACCGACCGCGTCTTTTCAAACTGCTGCTCCTGCTGCATCATAGGGCAGTGTAACACACTCGGAGATAAGCGCTATCCGCCCTCTTCCGCATACACGACCTCACAGATGCCTATTATCGGCTAGTGTTGCTGTCATTGACAGGAGAGAGAGAGAGAGAGAGAGAGCGAGAGAGAGAGAGAGCGTAGTTATTTTTCTTTTGCGCTGGTGGACTCATGGCGTGGTATCATCGGGATTCGAGCTCTTTTCTGTTGCACCACTCAGGATTATTATTATAATGACTCTAAAACATAGCAGTCAAGCCCAGTACACACTTTATATTTCTACCTTCATTTTTATCTTTAATCCTAGTCTATCTTTAGATATATTAATTACTTAACTTTTTTTTTTGTTCGTTTCTTTTTATTTTATTGTAGTATTTGATCCTAAAGCACTTTACGCTAGCACGTACAGTATAAATAATTGTGAGCACTTGTGAGCTGGGAATAAGCGATACGGTCATTCTGAAATGATGTGTATTAGGTAATTATATGTTCTGAATCACATGATTGTAATTATAACCGTACAGAATATAAATATGGTTTGATTACTGACGTGTGAACGGTAGGACGCTCCGGAACATCCTGTAACGTAGAGTTTTAGGCATCGATACATAACCTTTCCAACAACATCTTCCACAAACATGAACTCCAACCTGACTGAAGCTAAACTAGAGGATATTCATTCATATTAGCTTTTATGAGTTCCCTAAAGAAGCCCTTCTTAAATTTAATTTTCAGTTACTCTAGAACAGATTTCTACACTTACAGGAACAGAAATATTTAAACGAACTGAAGGCTTTAGGTAATATTATTAGAGAAGCTAACTACTCAGCTGACAACGGTTTAGTTAGCTAGGTTGATAGCTAGCGCAGCTAATTATGCTAATAAGGACGTGCTGATTCGTTCAGTACTGGGAGAAACCAGCGTGGCTTTTTAACAGGATACAAACACTATAATATGCCATAATACGTCTGCTGTAAAAGAAGAAATAAAAACAAAGCCCAACCCTAACAGAATTGAACACTCTTTATGTGATCAGTGTGTGTGTGTGTGTGTGTGTGTGTGTGTGTGTGTGTGTGATGGTAAATATATATTATATAAGCATTCAAGTCCATATTTTATTTAACATAATTCATATTGCAGTCATTGTGAACAGCTGGGATTTCAATATACACAAGAGGATTGTAAGATTTCTGTCGCCCGAACAAACTCAGACCCTCTGCACAAAAACTAGACACACCCCCGCCCACCCATGCCACCCTCATGGGCACCCCATGCCACCCCACTACCCCACTACCCCCACACCCCCCTCCCCTCCCCTCCCCTCCCCAAACAGGTACACATGGAGAAAATCTTAACAAAAAACATATGACCTCCCATTCTGTCAGAGCCACTCTCGTCCTGCGCTCAGTCAGTCCGTCCGTCCGTCAATCCGTCATGGACGTGTGTGTGTGTGTGTGTGTGAGAGTGTGTGTGTGAGAGAGAGAGCATTTGTGCATTGTGTGAGCTCAAACATCACTCTGAACTCGGAACGAATCATTGGTCGGGGAGGAACGGGGTGTTGTTTTTTTCCCCCCATGTACAAGACTGTGTGTGTGTGTGTATATATATATATATTTGTGTGTGTGTGTGTGTGTGTGTGTGAGAACAATAACCAAACATCACAGCAGCGCTTTACTGCCACACAATTCTCCGAGCAACAATCACTGACTGATCAAACCTTCATTTGAAGCCCCACCCCTAACCCCGCCCCTCCCCAGGTCACCCCGCCCCCCCAGCGGTCAGAGTGTCAGTCAGTGTCTCAGCGGGTGTAAACGGTGAGCGTCGTCACTGCTATTATTTGAGACACCGCTCGAAGTAGGTAGCTCCGACGTAGCCTCCGCGTAGCGAGCGCTGGACGTTCTGCTCGAAAAGCCGCCGGTTCGACTGCAACACCTCCGCCGCCTCCTTGTTCAGAGGATCCTCAGGGTTCGGCTCCTACGAGAGCATTAAAAAACAAAATCAAAACGTCAGAGAGGATTAACACTCACACGGAGGTCAGGCTAGTCAATTACGACATTTATTTACAATAAAAATATGATAGCTTCTAAAACACTTATACAGGAGTGGAGTAAGGAAAAAAAGGGAAAATGTAAAAAAAAATTAAAAAAAAAATATAAATAAATAAATAAAAAAAAAAAGGAAGAACAATAATAAGAAGAAAAGAGACAACAGAAGACAATTTGAGGAAAAAGGACTGGGAGAAGGAGGAGAAGAAAAAGGAGAGGAAGAAGAAGGAGAGGAGGAAGAAGAAGAAGGAGAAGAAGAAGAGGAAGGAGAGGGAGAAGAGAGAGAAGAAGAAGGAGAGGAAGAAGAAGAAGAGGAGGGAGAAGGAGAGGAAGAAGGAGGAGAGGAAGAAGGAGGAGAGGGAGAAGGTGAGGGAGAAGGAGGAGAGGGAGAAGAAGGTGAGGAAGAAGAAGAGGGAGAAGGAGGAGAGGGAGAAGAAGAGGGAGAAGGAGGAGAGGGAGAAGAAGGTGAGGAAGAAGGAGAGGGAGAAGGAGGAGAGAATGAGGAGAGGGAGAATAAGAGGGAGAAGGAGGAGAGGGAGAAGAAGGAGAGAAGGAGGAGAAGAATAAGGAGAGGGAAAAGCAATGGAAGAAGATGAGGAATAAAAATAAATAGAAGGATGAGGAGAAAGAAGATAGAGGGAAAAAAGGAGAGCAGGAGGAGGAAGAAGAATGTTTAGCGTGAGGAACACCCCCTCCCACAGAATGGTACAGTCCACTTACTAAGAACAGATACTGTAGTCCGTATATGATGGAGTTAATCGTCAGCACGGGCTTCCAGTCTTCTCTAAAACACACACACACACACAAAGAGTCAGAGACTGTCCTGTTTCAGTGTAGAGTGTGATTTAACTTAGTAACACATACACACACACACACACACACACACAGTGAGGTGAACAGTACCTCAGTATGTTTAAACACACGTTGCCCTCCAGGTCGATGTTGGGGTGATACACCATCGTTTCACACTTTACTTTAGGAGGGTCATGAGGATAACCCTGTCCTACCTGTTTCACACACACACACACACACACACACACACACACAATAAGAGAACACATTTACACACGTCACACAATATTGATGCATGCTCACTCCAGGTAAAGTGTGATCATACAGCATTCGTGTGTGTGTGTGTGTGTGTGTGTGTGTGTGTCTTTTACTTACTTTAAAGCTAAAGACAAACTTTCCTCCTTTGTAGAACCCCTGAAAAATAAAACACAATAAACACCTGTAAATAAAGTGGAGTGGTGTGTGAGCGGCGCGAGAGATCGGACAGAGCGCGGCGCGAGAGATCGGACAGAGCGCGGCGCGAGAGATCGGACAGAGCGCGGCGCGAGAGATCGGACAGAGCGCGGCGCGAGAGATCGGACAGAGAGCGGC
>CM074996.1:514939-522262 GCA_037576825.1 Pangasius krempfi | reverse complement strand
CTCTCAGTATACCCGGTACTCTCAGTACTCTCAGTATACCCGGTACTCTCAGTATACCCGGTACTCTCAGTATACCCGGTACTCTCAGTATACCCGGTACTCTCAGTATACCCGGTATACCCGGTACTCTCAGTATACCCGGTATACCCGGTACTCTCAGTATACCCGGTATACCCGGTACTCTCAGTATACCCAGTATACCCGGTACTCCCATTGCTTTCAGTACTCTCAGTACTCTGACTATACTCAGTATACTAAGTGCTCTCACTACTTTCAGTGCTCTCAGTATACTCAGTGCTGCCATTGCTTTCCGTATACTCAGTACTCTGTGCTTTCAGTACTCTCGGTGGTGTCATTGCTGTCATTGCTGTCAGTACTCCCATTGCTGTCAGTACTCTGATTGCTCTCAGAGACGTGTACACTCAGTGTTAAACATAATTTAATAATCACAGTACTGATCTCTGTATTGTGCAATCTGCTGATTAAAATGCAGAATTTTTTTTTTTTTTTTTTTGATCATGTGACCTGGCTGTACTTTACGCAAAATAACTAGCTTTAAGGGAAAAAAAAAAACCTAAAGACAGAGCATTTAACCCATTTACTTTGATTAGAGAAATAATCAGCTAAGACAATAAAAAAACAGAACTAATCAGGAAGACTAGAACAATCATAAGTATAAATAAATAAAATAAAACTGAGATAATAATAATAGTGTAAAATTCAGTCACACTTGTTGCTGTATTCATCATTTTTTAAAAATATTATTAAATTGTTTATAAAATGTGTTTATTATGAAATTAAAAAGGGTTTGAGTGTATAATAAATAATTTCAGATTGTATTGAGAATGAAAACCTGGCATATAAAACCACATATTTATTGACAGTTAAATGCGCCTGATCAAGCACACACACCTGAGATGAGGCTTTAATCGATGCAGCGATGTTCAGCCAATAAGAGAGGTCAGGGGGCGGGGCTTCAGTCATTCACGTCCATGTTGCGGAAGATGTGGGAGAAACTTGTCACGGTGTTCACTTCGCATCCAGAGCACTACTCATCTGTCACTGTGCAGTGTGTCATGCTACCTAACATCTGACTCCGCCCATATACACACCCACGACCAATCAGCAACGGATATTACTGTTTAACCCTATGCTCACGCTAGCTAGTGACGAATCTCGTGTCGCTTGTGGGCGTGGCCTGCCCAGCAAACGAACAAACGATCACTTTGTCGCTTGCTATAAGGAATATGACAGTATAACTAGAGACGATCATCAGTTACACTTCTGAGATTTTTTTTTTATTCTTACGTTTTTTCATCACCTTATTAAAAAATGTTTGTTGCGTCCATTGTTATGAAGTGACGATTGATAAATGACTCGTATTTGAGAGCGTGCTAGCACATGCTAATTAATCTAATCCAAGAGCAAGGCTAGTGTGTAACGTAAACAACTGATTTCTACTCATTAGTGCTTTATTTAGTGTGTGTTTAGCTAGTTAGATTTTACAGCTACTATTGTTGCTAAGCTCGGACATTACTGATGTTTCAGTTAGTTAGCATGTCGTACAGGAGAAATGAGGTGAACTCCCATGCTGAGTGTATAGATAATGTCCAAAAGTAAGTGCCCCCCACTCCTCTGCTCATAGACTCGGTGCTGATTGGTCAGAAGTGTAATGGGAAGTGTGTGTGCTGTTATGATATATCACAGTGCTTTACTCTCCTCTCAAACCGAGGCTTTGTGTGTAGGCGCGGAATTTTATCCAGCGAGACAAATCTGTCCTATTTGGAAGGATGCGCGTGTTATAACAGTCCTGTCATTATGAACACACACACACACACACACACACACACACACACACACACTGTGTGTTGACACAGTTTGTTTGAATTATAATTTGATGAACAAAATGATGAGGTTTAGAAGAATGGAATATCAGCAGAAGTTAAACCTGATTAACACATACACAGAAATTATAATCATTAACGTCGAGGATACAAAAAGAATTAAAAAAAAATTTTTTTTAAAAAAGAGCAGCAATGTGGCTGTTTCACTTTCTGCTCTATGACTCAGCTCTTTCGCTCTCTCTCTCTCACACACTCACACACACACTTCTCTGTTTATTTTCACTTCTCTCTGGATAAAACATCTACTTTAACACTCACTTCCCACTGACAAGATAATTATTAAAATAGCTAATTCGCACTCTGCTACACCATACCGCTATCTAACCTCTAACCGTAACCTCTAACATTAACCTTAACCTGTAAAACTAACCTCTAACCTCAACCTCTAACCTGTAAAACTAACCTCAAATCTCAGCCTCTAACCTGTAAACTTAACCTCTGTCCTCTAACCTTAACCTCTATCCTGTAAAACTAACCTTTAAAACTAACCTCTAACCTCAACCTCTACCCTGTAAAACTAACCCCATTCTTAACCTCTCTTCTTTAACCTTAACCTCTAACCTGTAAAACTAACCTCAAATCTCAGCCTCTAACCTCTAAAACTAACCTCAAACTTTAACCTCTAAACTTAACCTCTAACATTAACCTTAACCTGTAAAACTAACCTCAAATCTCAGCCTCTAACCTGTAAACTTAACCTCTGTCCTCTAACCTTAACCTCTATCCTGTAAAACTAACCTTTAACTTTAACCTTAACCTGTAACACTAACCGTAACCTCTCTTCTCTAACCTTAACCTCTAACCTGTAAACTTACCCCCGCCTTCTAACCTTAATTGCTAACTTTGATCTTAACCGCAGTCACCAGAAGTTTCTCTTTTAGCTCTTTTGCAGTTTTTGTTTTTTTAAACCAGCCGAATGTCCCCACAAGGTCAAAATGGTCGAATGTGAAAATGGAGATAAATGAAGTCGCAGTACAGTTTTCTGTGACATCATAATACCTTTTTAAAATGAAGAAAAATGTCAGTAACAAGACAGCCTGGGTGTGACGTGAAAGCGTTGTAGTTAATTTTCATATTGTTAAATGTTGTTGTTTACAGGTTTTATGATATTTCTCTTTTAGTGTTAGTGTTGATTGTGAAATGTAAGAGATAAGAACAGATTGATTTTAAGTTTGTTTATTAATAACTGTCGCTGCTCAGGCGTTACACAGGAAGCCTGGAAAGTCAGGAGCCAATGAGACTTAAACGTCATATACTTGTGATTTTGTATTTATTATTTCTTTACTTATTTTTATATTTATTCTTTTCCTTGCAGGTGAAAAATGGCATTAACATTGAATGAAGTAGTAGAGATGGTGCTTCTTGGTAGTTCTTGGTACTCTTATTGGTTCCTGACTTTTTGGACAAGGTGGATATAAAAGTTTACACACCCCTGTTAAAATAGCAGGTTTTTGTAATGTGGGGGGGGAAAAAATGAACCCGAAACAAATCATCTCAGATGGTTTTTCACCTTTTAATGTGAAATAGCAACCAACAACATTCAAGTGGAAAACAAATAGAAACATTTTAGGGGGAAAAAAGAGTAAGTTTTGTTTGTTTTATCGTTTGATGGAAGCTTGTGCCTTAAAAATTATAAAAAATAACAAAAGTAATTTGTTATTAATTTGTAATTACCGAAAGTAATTCCTGTTTACGTCACCGCCCAAACCCGACATGTTTCTGAATCACTGTTAGACGTGAGTGTGACGTACATCAAGCACAGCAGATAAAGAGTTAATGATGGACAAAATGTCTCAAAGATGGTCTTGCAACAGAAAAGCGTTCTCCTACTGTCCGGAGAACACGAGTTCCAATCCCATTGTGCCCCAACCATCCGTGATCAGTTCCCTCCGAAAGTATTGGAACAGCAAGGCCAGTTCTATTGTTTTTGCTCTACACTGAAGACATTTGGGTTTGAGATCAGAAGATGAATATGAGACGATGGATCGGAATTCCTTCCAGGTTGGAATTCACAGAGGAATACAGAGATGAGCCTCACAAGTTCTGAAATTAAGATCAACGTCTACCAAAGTGATCAAAAGGCCAAAGTGTGGAGAAAGAAAGGATGAGCTCATGGGTCAAGCCTGGTGGAGGTAGTGTCATGGCTTGGGCTTGCATGGCTGCTTCTGGAACAGACTCTCTAATCTTTACTGATGATGATGGAGCTCATGATGGTAGCAGCAGAATGAAGTCAGAAGTCTACAGAAACATTCTGGCTGCCAATTTACAGAGAAATGCATCCAGTCTAATCAGGAGGAACTTCATCATGCAGCAAGACAACGACCCAAAACACACTGCAGCACAACAAAGCACTTCATCAGGGGAAAGTGGAAGCTTTTAGACTGGACGAGTCCATCAGCAGACCAGATACGGCCAGTCAGCAGTGGGTCCACAGTTTGAAAAGATTCAACCATGTTATTGTACGTTTTTCCCTCTAAAACATTTCTGTTTGATCTTCACTTGTATGTACTGGTTGCTCTTTCACCTGCAGTTTTAACAGGGTGTGTAAACTTTTATATCCATTGAAGATCTAATATTATTCTTGTTGTTGTTGTTGTTGTTGTTGTTATTGTTATTATTATTATTATTATTATTATTATTATTATACGTACAACCGCTCATCTTATACTGTCTCTCATGTCTCTCTCCCCTCTGTGTGTGTGTGTGTGTGTGTGTGTGTGTGTGTGTGTGTGTGTGTGTGTGTGTGAGAAGAGTGTAGAGGTGATGTCGGGCAGTAAGGCTCTGGGGGGGGCGAGGCGGCGCCGTACCCGTTGCCGGCGCTGTCAGGCCTGTATGCGCTCCGAGTGTGGAGAGTGTCACTTCTGCAAGGACATGAAGAAGTTCGGGGGACCAGGACGCATGAAACAGTCCTGTCTACTGAGACAGTGTACTGCCGTGAGTACACACACACACACTCACACTCACACTCTCTCTCACACACACACACACACACACTTTATAAGAAAGGTGAAAAAATGACTAATTTTGAACAAAATGTTTTAAACAAAACGTTTACCCCGCTGTTACACCCTGCCCCGCCCCACAAAGCCCCGCCCCACAAAGCCCCGCCCCACAAAGCCCCGCCCCACAAAGCCCCGCCCCACAAAGCCCCGCCCCGACGATGCTGGGTGTTCTAGTGAGAGACTGGATGCTGGTTTATTTCCCACACTGTCGCTGCTCAGACATGATTTATTATACTGCTGTTATTTACAATTCACATCACAAATTCACTTCCTCTTATACTCTCTCTCTCTCTCTCTCTCTCTCTCTTTGTGTGTGTGTGTGTGTGTGTGTAGCCCGTGCTTCCTCACACGGCGGTGTGTTTTGCGTGTGGAGAAGCGGGGAAGGAGGACACTGTGGAGTCTGAGGAGGAAAAGTTCAGTCTCTCTCTGATGGAGTGTACCATCTGCAACGAGATCATCCACCCCAGCTGCCTTAAGGTCTGTCTCTCTGTTTGTCTCTCTCTCTCTCTCTCTCTCTCTCTCTCTCTCTCTCTCTCTCTCTCTGTCTCTCTGTCTGTCTGCTTTAAGGTCTGTCTGTCTGTCTCTCCCTCTCTGTTTCTCTGTCCCTCTCTCTCTCTGTCTGTCTCTCCCTCTCTCTCCCTCTCTGTCTCTCTCCCTCTCTGTCTGTCTCTGTCTGCTTTAAGGTCTGTCTGTCTTAGGGAGACACCCAGAAGAACCTTGTCTGTCCATCTGCCCCCCTCCGTCTCTGTCCTTCTGTCTGCGTTCATTGCTGTGTTTGTAATAACGGAATCTGAGCTGTTATAACTGTATTATTACTATAAACTCCTGAGCTGTTATAAACGCTAAATATCATTTCAACTAAATCATCTGTCTGTCCTCAGACTAGTTTCCTTCACTTCACTGAGTGAGTGAGTGAAATGATGAACGAGTTACTGTACAGTCTCACCACACACACACACACACACACACACACACACACACACACACACACACACACATGTGCAGAGTGCAGAGTGAGGGGTGTAGAGTGTGTGTTGATCAGTGCTGTGTGTTTCCTGACAGATGGGTAAAGCTGAAGGCATCATTAACGATGAGATCCCGAACTGCTGGGAGTGTCCCAAATGCCACAAGGAGGGGAAAACCAGTAAGGTGAGGATTTAAGCACCACCTCCACCACGCTGCGCTACAGTAAATACATCAACACTCCGCAGCAGCGAGCACAGCTCCTGCGTCTCGGTCAGTTCCTCTGGTCTTTTATCCCTCAGGACGGCGACGGTTTGGGGAAGAGGCGGTTGGATAACGGTGAAGTCGGCCGGTGGAAGCTCACAGACGACCCGCCGCCGAGCAAAAAGAAACCTCCGTCTGCCGAGGAGACGCGCCAGGACGGGCAGAAACGCAAGAAGGAGAAGGAGCTGTCTCAGGAGAGCGGGCCCAAGAAGAAGGTTAGAGAGTTTAACGCTCAGTGCCTGCTAGCGTGAGTGTATACCATGTGATCACATCATAAACAGGAAGTGGGCGCTACCTCACAGTGATGCAATGTTTCTGTCTGTACAGATGAAAGGCGCTCGGGAAAAACACCTGAAAAAGGTATGTTTTGCATCATCATCTGCTTGAGATTGATTTTAATTGTGAAAGTGACATGTGGCTGTAAGACTGCACTGCCTGCTGCACTGGCCTCAAAGCTTCAGCCGATGAAGTCTGAAACGTTTCCTAAAACGCTTTGTGTTTGTCTTCTTGCAGCAGAAGCAGAAGCCGAACGCTTCCGACTCTGCTGAGACCAACGGGCCAAACTCCTCCTCCGGGGGTCAAGGGTCAGCGGGTGTAGGCTCAGCGACGCAGCCTCCGTCTTCGACCTCCAACCAGGACCAGCGCTCTCACCACCGGGAGAAACTGGAGCGGTTCAAACGCATGTGCCAGCTGCTGGAGCGCACCAGAGACTCCTCCTCCTCTTCCTCCTCTTCCTCCAGCTCAGAGTCGGACTCGGACTCCGACTCGGACTCAGACTCTGCGTCTCCGGGGGGCGCTTCTGAACCGTCGTCCCCGGCGACGGCGTACAACTCCCGAGAGAGAGAGCGCGAGAAAGAACGCGAGAAAGAGCGCGAGCGAGAGAGGAACCGGCGTCTGGCTGAACTGGGCTTCAGCGCCAGCGACGACTCGGAAGGCGAGAGGACGGGAAACGAACAGGAACAGGAAGTGACGTCAGAGGAAACTCAACAGCAACAACAGCGCAGCCGGAAATCCGAAAACACTCCGAGAGGGCGCAAGTCGGCTGCGGTGACCGAGATCGAGGACGAGGACGCGGCCGGCGGCGGGGAGAAAAACAGGAAACCTGGGCTTCTGACTCCGCCCTCTCCGTCTGCCCTTTCCTCCAGTCAGCATCACCCTTCCATCGGCCACGCCCACTCAGAGGGCGTGTC
>CM074996.1:502439-509939 GCA_037576825.1 Pangasius krempfi | reverse complement strand
TGAGCATTCTGCTACTGTAACCCCTCGGCCCGAATCTACCACCGCCCCCGGCGTTACTGTAACCTGTACTGTAAATGTTCCTCATGTCGTGTGTGTGTGTGTGTGTGTGTGTGTGTGTGTGTGTGTGTGTAGGAGAGAGCAGAGGTGGGCGGTTCCAGAATGTTACTGAGCTGCGATTAGCCGGTTTGGAGGTGACAGACGCGGCGTCTCGGCTGCTGGTTCGATACCTGCCTCACCTGACCAAACTGGACCTGAGTCAGTGTGGACAAATCACAGACCAAACCATCAACACACTCACATCCCCCATATCCCCTCTGAGAGAGAGTCTCACACACGTCAACCTTGCAGGTACACACACACACACACACACACACACACACACACACACACACACACACACACACACACAGATTGGAGTGGGGCTGAGTACGATGTCATTATGTCATTAAGTCGATGGTGTTTGGCCCAGTCATGTTTATTAGCTGCAGATTATTAGAGAATTGAAGCGTAGTACACAGAAGCTCCTGATGGATGATTGTTGTCATGGTAATATTAAATAATAATCTGACATGTTTAATGTGAGCTAGTTTACCAGCAGTTAGCTAACTAGCTAGCTAGGTTATATTATATAAAATATCAAGGAAAAAAAATTGCCTAATTTTTTTTCCCCTAATTTGCATTTTTATAAATTGCTGCATTATTAACACGGGGAAGGTGTAGAGACGATCCACAGACATTTGTCATCGCTAATTTTCTCTCACTCTGTGTGTGTGTGTGTGTGTGTGTGTGTCGTAGGCTGTGTGAAGGTGACGGAGCAGTGTTTGCCGTTGCTGAGGCGGTGTGTGTCGCTGCAGAGCGTGGACCTGCGCTCGTGCGGTCTCCTTCCCCCCGAGACAGATGACAGACTGCTGCTGAAGAACAGTTAGACCCTCCATCATGCACACTACAGCCTACAGCACGCCGCCAAATGAGACGCAGCCCACGGACCCAACCATACGCACTCTGACGGGGGGACGGGGGGAGGGGGGCGGGATCGTTGGGATTCAGGGGTGGGGGGAGGTGGCGGGGGGGAGGGGGGGGAGAGGGAGAGCGACCAATCACGAAAAACCTTTTTCTTGCTGCAGTTGTTTATTTGTGAAAATGGACTTACGGACAAACTAGCATGTACATATTCAGTATCGGTGGTGTGTGTGTGTGTGTGTGTGTGTGAGAGAGAGAGAGAGAGAGAGAGAGGGAGAGTTACTGTAAAATATACCAGTTTTCTGCTCAGCAGCCCACCCCTCATCCTCCAGGTCTGTCCCAAATCCACCCTCCCTTGCTCCCTTCATGCCCTAACGTATTTGAAACATTTGCACTACGTAGTGGACTTCGTACACAGAATGTATCCATCGCTAGACAGGTTCTTCCAAAAAAACAAACAAACAAACAAAAAAACCCCAAAAACAACCAAACAAAAAAAGACGAGCCAGAGTCGCAGACTGATGGTGTGACGGTGGGCTGGTGTGTGTGTGTGTGTGTGTGTGTGTGTGTGTGTGTGTGTGTGTGAGTGTGAGAGAGAGAGAGTGAGAGATGTAAACAGTGTTAATGTATCTATTTCCGATCGGGTGACAGCGACCCGTTTGTTTCCCCTTCGAGTTGAGGACCTCGCTATCCCATAAGTCTGAGCCTGAAGGGGCGGGGTTTGTGCAGGGAGGGGGTGTGGCCACTCCTTCTCTTCCTCTTCCTCGCTGTCTCCGCCCTTCTGTCCGTGCCATTCATCCTTTCATCTCTCTTCTCTTTTCTTTCACACCACTTTTCCAGTGCCATGTTTCATTTTCAAGAGTAAGTGAACTTCGCCTGTGGATTGGGACGCAGCCGGGAGGAGGGGATACATGTAGGCACCAAGGGCAGATCTTCCTCACTCCGTTAACTTTCTTTTTCTTTTTCTTTTTTTAAATCAACATTGCACTGAGAACAAACAAATGAACATTTTGCCAGGTGACGGGATTCAGACTTGCTCACTTCTAAAGAGGTTTTTATTTTTTTTTAATTTTTTATTTTTTTTATGTATATTATTGAAACACTTCCATCTCCCTCCAGTCGTTTTCATCGAGGCCTGTACTCGAAGCTGCTAACCCTCTTACCTCCTGTAAGAACCGGGTTCTCATCGATCATGCTCTCTCTGCTGGTGCTGGTTGTGGGAGGCGTGTCCCAAATCGCAAAAGCTGCTCTGGGGCGTGTTCCAAATAGTGTTCAGTATCGTCACTGAGCGCAAAAAAAACAAAAAAAACTAACAAAAAAAAAACAAAAAACCACAAATCAGCATTCATAATTATGGTAATTTAGCTGCTCATATCCTACTGTTGATTCTGACTTTGATTTTAGAGCTGAGGAAGTTTCCGGAAGGAGTGTGTGCTTGGTGTAAACAGGGTCTGAGGGGCTTCCATTACCTTTAAATCTCTGATTTATTGGTGAAAAAGTGCCACTGATGAGGATTTACTGACTCCACGCTGTACGCGTCCTCGCAGCCGTGTCCTGTAACCTCCCCGCTGTCCGGCGCTCGTTTACAGGGTCCAACACTTTCCACTTTTTTTTCCAGAAAACACTTTCCACATGTTTTTTTTTCTTCGCTTTATCAGTCAAAATAAATCGTCTTCTCTCTGCTGCATGCATTGTGACATCACCACTGATTTGCATATCATTACGGTGCGTTTTCCAGTGACGAGATGAATGGTATTGATCCAGCTTGTTCCACCATATCGAGAGTTTCAGGTCTCCATCATCATCATCTTCATGTGACTTTAATTTCTTGCCAAATTTCCTTTTTGGTTTTTGTTCAGGGGCATTTTGTGTTTTTTGGTTGTTGTTTTTTTTTTTTTGTTTTTTATCCATTTCTTTACTGTCTTTTCATTTTTGTTTTCTTTCTCATTCTTTTATTCATTGTTTCTTTCTTTGTGTCGATCAAAGTGAGGACAAGAATTAAAACGATGAGAAAAAAAGAGAAAAAAACCTCAAGGCAGCTACTTTGAGTGACTACTGTAAAATGACTAACTAAAATAAAGACAATGGGGTTTGTTTTTATACTCTTGTGTCTTTATTCTCTCTCTCACACACACACACACACACACACACACACACACACACACACACACACACACACGTTTCTTCACTGTATGCTGGTGAGGGAATATAGTTAATTAGAGTTGAATGTTTTGTGTCTGATTTTAAGGTAAAAATGATGTGATACTTGATCATGATCTTATTTATTTATTTGTTTGTTTGTTTGTTTATACATGTTCTATTCACTAGCATTATTTATGATGTTAGTTACATGAACTCACCTTATGTGATGTAATATGGTAATTAATACACCTCATGTGAGTTATTAATAATAAACATCTGTCCAATGTGTGGGGGGAAAAAAAATCGCAAAGTTGCAAGCCGCATTTTCGGGGGCCAAGCACCCAGACTCGGTGAGCCGCACATTCACAGATGCGCTACAGTCGTTGCCGAAGCAATCGCAGGAAAGCAGAGCTTTAGGCAACGGGATTCAAGAGTGATTTATAGTTTCATGATGTGTATGTTTTGATAACTGACGTTGCTGGAATTCTCCGACTGTAGGAGGAAAGGTCTAGATGAACTAATGGGCAGCAGGGTGGCGTTGCTTCTGCAGCTTTGTTCAGACAGGTTTCAAGATGATGTGAACCAAATGTGCTGAAGATCGGACAAAATTTGGAGAAGGAGCATCAAAAATGGCAGTTAGATACAAGCATTTTTTAGCATGTTATTATTACTTTGTTATCACGAACTTTGTTGCATAGACTCAGGTCGTGGTTCTGAAGATGCCTATCAAGTTTTGTGTCAGTGAGCAAAGTCGTTGCTGAGATACAGCCTCACTTCCTGTTTGGCGGTTTCACCGTCAGATTCGTTGGCCCATTATGGGCAAACCATTTGGACTATTCAAAATTCTTTGATAACTTTTGTGAGGCTTACTCTGAAGACATGCCAAATTTGGTAATGATTAGAAAAAATTTGTAGTAGGAGTAGCAAAAACACTTTTTTGACAAAATCCAAGATGGTGGAAAATGTAATGAGACTCTTAAATTTTGGACACGGTTCAGAAGTTATGACCATAAATGTACTTCCAAATTCGGCCCTGATTTGACCAGATGATGGCGCTACAGAGTTGGCAGCACTTGGCCCTCATTTGGTCAGAATGTTCCTTAGACGCTCCTTTAATCAGTGTGCCAAATTTCACAACTTTTTACCAGGCGGTTCTATGGGCTGCCTTAGACACGCGAGCCAGAAGAAGAAGAAGAAGAAGAAGAAGAAGAGGTAGAATAACAATAGGGTGCCTACACATCTTCAGTGCTTGGCCCCCTAATAGCTGTGTGTGGGTTAGAAGCTTTCCAAAGGTTTCCTTTGTAAAGGTCACACTAGGTGTTAACACTACTTGTGTTAATTAGTAACCCGTCATTAGCAGTGTGTTACAGTTCTATTAGTTCAGCACTAAAACACTGAAATAGTAACTTTGGTGCTGATTGTAGGTGTTAAAAATGGTAAGCGTTGTTTTCTGTAAAAGTACCACTATATGTCACTATATGTTAAGTCTAGATGTTAATTCAACACTGCCGGTGTTAATTAATTGGAAATTATAGATGATCATTAGAATCATTGTTGTGGCGTTAAGTGTAATTGTTAATTCAGCACCAGAAGAGTATTTAATTAATGTGTTAATTAACATTAATTGAACACTGCAGGTGTTAATTAAAAATGATAGCACTTGTGTGCTAATCGTCAGGTTATTCAGCGCTGTAGAGTAAGAGTTTATTTTCTGTGTTAATACAATGCTGTAAGTGTTGATCGCTGTGTTAGTTCTTATTTAAAACCCTTGTGTAAATTCTCAGTAATTAGCATCAGGGCTAAATGTTGATCTGTTGTTTGTGTGTGTGTTTCCAGATGTTGCGTTTCTTCACACTCTCCAGCAGATCTGCTGCTTGAGCTTTGGGGGGAAAAGTGCAGAAAATGTAAAGATTTTCACATGTTTTAGGACTTACTGAAAATGTTTGGGTGAAATAGTGTAGATTCTTTTCTCCTTCTTCAGACTCACAATTTCTTTCTTGTTTCTCAGCAGTGGGGCTTCAAATCACATGTTCAAGTAAAATCCTCCACATGGACATGTTTCATTACATCAGTTTAGTGAAGTGCATCCAGATCACGTTCTCCATCTCTCTGTAATGTCGCATGGTGGACTCAGGAGCAGTGTCTGTCCCGCCCACATTACTTTAGCAAAACTGTAGGTTCACGCTGGAAAGTTTTCTTTGAGTGTGAAGAGAGTCGCAGGTGAAAGCAAACTAGCGCGCGAAACCTAACCTGGCGAGTTCATGTTAACTAGTGAGTGAAAGGAAATTTAGCGAGAGAAAGCTAAGCTAGAGAGCAAAATAACTAGTGAAAGTTAGCTAAAAAAATAACTAGCAAGGGAAATGAATTACCTTATGAAAGCAAATACCTACCGAGTCCAAGTTGGAGTAATTGTTCAATTTTTAATTTTTTTTATATTTCCAAATAAAGTTTGGAACAATTATTTTAAAATCTCACACTCTGTTTTCTGGGACTTTAATGTTTTATTTTTATTTTTATTTTTAATTTTTGCTAAATTTCTATAGTTTCGCAATTCCTCAGTCCTGAACCAGACCAGTGCAGAAACAGTAGAAACCGCTACAGTGGTGCTGATTGGGATGGAAGGAAGTGTGATGTTCTTCGTCTTACCTGCGTTCTCTTTCTCCATGTTCACCAACTTCTCCTTGATCTCGGATAAAGCGGCTGCCTGCTGATGCACGAGCTCTCGGAGCTGCTTCAGCTCACCGCATGGATCCTGCTTCAGCTCACCGCATGGATCCTGACGTGTTCCACGAGGGTCCGGTTCCTGCAGACGGCTCGGCACCGGCATCAGCAGAAACACCACGAGCGAGAAGAACACGCTTCTGTCCACTTTACTGCTGGGATCTCTGACATTCTCTCCTGCACATCAGTCATGAAATAACTCCAGCTTTACGTGGACATTCTCTCTGCTTATTAAACACGACCTACACTCAGGTCAAACATTAAACCCAGACATGTGAGATACGGGAATTTAATCTTCCAGAGCAGGAATTTCCAAAGAAAGAAGGAGAGAAGGAGAAAATATTAGAGGTGACTGTTCATGGTGTCGCTACATTTCTGTTCTGATAAAGTTCAGTAACTTGGTGCAATCATAAGTGGTCAGAACATTTAACATTTATGATTCTGTTGAAAATGATACAGAAGTTGTTTGATACCTGATAATAACATAAAGTAATGATATTTCAGAAATTTAATATGTTTCTCTTTGCTCCAGTCAAACTGCAAAGTTTATAAGGCTGATCTTGTAGCTGCCATTTTACAAATAATGCTTAATTTAAAAATATTATTCAATTAAATTAAGAAAATAAATATGAAACAAAACTCAAAACTTAATTTTCACTTTTTTTTGTTGTCTTTTTTTTTTTTAGCATCTTTCTTCTGTAGCATCTTTCTTTTTAGGCCTTATTTAGATAATACACAAAATACTCACATAAGACTTTTATAGAAAATATAAAACAAACACTATATATATATTTCAGTTCAATTTTATTTGTACAGCGTGTTTAACAATGGACATTGTCACAAAGCAGCTTTACAGAAATAAATACATTCAGGATATACATTTTTGATGTATAGATTTATCCCTAATGAGTGAGTCAGTGGTGACGGTGGTGAGGAAAAACTCCCTGAGACGATGTGAGGAAGAAACCTTGAGAGGAACCAGACTCAAAAGGAACCCGTCCTCATCTGGGTGCAACGGAGAGTGCGATTATAAATCATTCCCTTCTATCTGCGTACTATAGAGTCAAATAGTGCAACTGTTTAAACAGGAACTTGTGAGTGAGAGCATCAGAGTCATTTCTGAACTCATAGTTTTAACTTGAAGTTTCAGGTAACTTTTAAGATCAGCAGAAACCATCAGTCTCATCTGAACACGTTTAAAATAAAGTCGCTAGGTTGAAGAATGGCATTCTGGGTACTGGAGGACAGACGGAGACGCTGCGACTGGGACTGTGTGTGTGTGTGTGTGTGTGTGTGAGTGAGTGAGTGAGTGAGTGAGAGAGTGAGAGAGAGAGGGAGAGAGACTTGCCTTATTGACCTGCGGTGACACGGTGATGTCATCACTCCCGCTGTAGCTGCTCTGATTCATCATGGAGAAGTCTCCCATGCTCCTCCTGGGCATAGGGCTGTCCGTTGCCATGGCGCCATATCCAGGCAACAGGCCAGGCAAGTCAAAGAACTGCCTCCTACTGGATGGCCACTTGCCCTTGATGACCGCCTCGCAGATGTTGTCCATCCGATTGATCATCACCCGGTCCTGCAATACACACCCAGCACAGACGCGTGAGTGAGTGAGTGAGTGAGTGAGTGAGTGAGTGAGTGAGTGAGTGAGTGAGTGAGTGAGTGAGTGAGTGAGTG
>CM074996.1:409689-422186 GCA_037576825.1 Pangasius krempfi | reverse complement strand
ATATAGATGATGTAGATGTTGTGGATGTTGTAGAGGTTGCAGATGATATAGATGATGTAGATGTTGTGGATGTTGTACATGTTGTAGATGTTATAGATGATGTAGATGTTGATGTTGTGGATGATGTAGATGTTATAGATGTTGATGGTATAGATCATGTAGATCATGTTGTAGATGTTATAGCTGTTGCAGATGTTGCAGATGTTATAGATGTTACAGATGTTCCAGATGTTGTGGATATTATAGATGTTGTAGATGTGTTCACAGCTGTCATGAGCGTTGTACATGTCAACTAAGTTCCTCAGACAGAACCTGGCCCATGTCCGTTATCATTATTAATTCATCATGGTTACATCACTGCCTTATGGACAGTGAGAGCTCAGTGGTTACACACGGCCAGAAACCTGCTGTCAGCACCAGAACCTTTATATAATTATAATAACAATAATAATAAAAGGGAAAATTTAAAATTAAAATTGTTATATCTGGATTTCTGTAAAGCTGCTTTGTGACACTGTCCATTGTTAAAAGCGTTATATAAATAAAACTGAATCATCATCATCATATTATTATTATCATTATTACTATTATTGATTTACAGATGAACATGTGATGAAGTGATGGATGGATATGTTGATGTCTGTTGGATGAAGCAGTAGAGAGACGGATGAAGCAGTAGAGACACGGATGAAGGGGCAGAGAGACGGATGAAGCGGTAGAGAGACGGATGAACGAGTAGAGAGACGAATGAAGCAGTAGAGAGACGGATGAACGAGTAGAGAGACGGATGAACGAGCAGAGAGACGGATGAACGAGCAGAGAGACGGATGAAGCAGTAGAGAGACGGATGAACGAGCAGAGAGACGGATGAAGCAGTAGAGAGACGGATGAACGAGTAGAGAGACGGATGAACGAGCAGAGAGATGGATGAAGCAGTAGACAGACGGATGAAGCAGTAGAGAGACGGATGAAGCAGTAGAGAGACGGATGGAAGGATGTTGAAATAGATAGATAGAGAGGTGATTAGATAATGGATGATGGGTAAAGGACTGATTGTTGCATGGAAAAATACATGGGTGGCTGGATAGATTTACAGATAAACAAATGGATAGATGAACAGATGGATAGATGAACAGATGGATAGATGGATGAACAAATGGATGACTGTCAGAGAGACTTTGCTGGTTCTACACCACAGTATTATATGACCTGCTTTATGGCAGTACAGCTGTATGGCTTGTAATGAAACTCCGCCCCCCCATAAACCCCTCCCCTCCCCCACATCTCCTGACAGCTGCTGCAGTGTAAATCAGAGAGAATGGTGAAGGAGGTCACTGACACCACCTTCAGCCTCACATCTCAACATCAGCAGTGCACACATTATTCCCCCTGTTCGTTCCTCTAAACATCTGAACATCACTCGTTCCTCTCGTTCCTCGGAACACCTGAACATCACTCGTTCCTCTCGTTCCTCGGAACACCTGAACATCACTCGTTCCTCTCGTTCCTCTGAACATCTCCTCTGTCTCAGGAATCTGGTCTGTAAAAACTAATATTCAGCTGAAAATAAAGAAGGCGAGTTTGTCAGAGAGAACATTATCAGTGTGATACTTCAGAAAACTCCATGACCTCCACAAACCAGACGAGTGGAACAAACGCATGCAGGATTAGACGGATGGATGAACAAATGAATGACTGAGTAAACAGACGGATAGAGAGATGGATCTGTCCTTTTCTTTAGAACGGCAGCTGAGCGTATTATATAAACGTCATATGTAAGGAATAACACGCCACAGCGGCGTGATGCGTCCCGACTGAAACCAAGTGCTCTGTTCCTCTTATACCTCAGCAATTTGACAACACTTACAATTTTTATTTATTAATAAATGACAAATTGTCCTTTTTAACTGTTATAGTTACATTTAATGTCATGTCCATGAAAATCAGTGAAATAACTTTAAAGCACTGACACTGGAGACTCCTTCCATACATGTCTCCTTACTTGGATAGATAGATAGATAGATAGATAGATAGATAGATAGATAGATAGATAGATAGATAGATAGATTCTTTATTGTCATTGCACAGGGTACGAAGAAATTCAGTAAAGCAGCTGAGATATTTATTTACTTAAAGAAAACATCACCATATCAACAATTACACACGTATTTTAATGTGGTTATTATCAGCCGAGCGTCCGCCGTACGAGTCGCTGTGAATGAGCTGTTGCTATGGAAACGATGACGTATAAGAACGAGCGCATTAATATAAACCTGCGCTACTGTCAGAGCCGCTGTTATAGAAAACTAATCAACACCTGACGATTCGGGAATTCAACAGCGCTGTGCTATAAAAACATAAATCGCACCGATAATTGTACAGTAAATGATTTTTTTAAAACCTTACAAATATCGTAAAACTGATCAAATAAACAATATAAATGATTCATAAATGAATGAATGGATGGATGAATGGATGGATGAATAATTGCATCAGTTCTGTCCTGATATTATATTTATCACTATATCACTTTAAGTGGGTGAAGACGCGCCCTACCGAGGGACCCTCTTCACTGCCAGCTTTAGTTTTAGCTGATTATTGAAATAATGTGCCCTGTCATGGAGCTGTGTTTACCCTGCAGTGTGTGTGTGTGTGTGTGTGTGTGTGTGTGTGTGTGTCTGAAGGAGAGAGACGGGTGTGTAAGGTCACACACAGCCACCGGCGGCCTTTGATTCTAAATTTAAAACTGCTGCGGTGGTTTGAAACTGCGGTTACGACAGAAATGTCCGCTGCTGCTGCACGCTGAAGACGTTTAATATTTATTTATTTATTTATTTATTTTTCATCTTATCTCTTTTCAGTGCTGCAGAATATTTTTCACAGTATTTCGGTATTTCTGTAAAGCTGCTTTGTGACTATATCTATATCCGTTGTTGAAATATACTATACAAATAAAACTGAAATGAATTGAAGCTACAATGCTAATGTAGCTAAAGTGTAATGGAAGCTTATAGCCGCGTGCGTAGCATCGATCACTAAACTTCATGTGTAACTCATCACACTGCAGCCTTAATGTTCGTGCCCGAGGAACGTCTCTACAACTTCCCCCTAATTAAATAAACCAGGCTTTATGAATATATATGAATATGCAAATTAGGAGTTTCTACAGTTCTGATATCGCTAACGTAGCTAGCGGGTTAGCTTAATGCTCACGTTAGCTAACGTTAGTCACACGAGTCTCGAATTACGTTCTCGTTTATTTAAATCTGTCACAATATATTTTAACGTTACCATGACAACCACCGTCTGTTACATCGCTAAGATTAGCTAAGTTACCTAGCTAGCTTAGCAAGCAGGTTCTCTAAACTCTGATGTAATTGGTCCAAAGCTGTGGAGCTTAATTAGTTCTTAGTGACATCACAATCTGCCCCCAAATCAGTTTTATACAGAAATACGAAAAATGTGAGTTTAGCAAAATTTAATTGTTAACACGTTTGATCCAAAACTCTTAAATTTTTGTAATAAACGACACATTTCCATTTTCATCTACATAATAAAATTAATTTCTGTAAAAACAACGGATTAACACAAACATATTGGACCATTTTTCCTCCGTTAAACTGTGAAAAGTTTATTTTTTATTGTAGTTTTTTAGTTTTTTAAAGATTTTGAAAAAAAAATGTTTTTATTTGCCGTTACCTCAGACTCACTGAAATTCATTTCCAAATCCGTTTGCTTCTTTCTGGAGATCTTGGAAAATTGCTTTCTGCTGAGTGATTTTATTGGCTCACTGCTACAACACCTGCGTGAATGTGGGTGTGTCTATGTAAATTAGCTGTATGTGAGGGTAAATTGGGGCATGTCGTATGTATATGATATGCAAATAAATGACTCTGGGGCGGAGCTTGTTTCCACGCAGCTGACGCTGATGCGTCATTTGTGCTTACACCGTTGTAAAGTTTTAGCTGATCATGTGATGTGGGCGTGTCACTACCATCACTGTACACTCCTTTTAAATGTTTAAAATTTATGATTTAATGTCAGAAAACTCACATCATTGTCTTAATTACACATTTTTGATATAAAGGCTACATTTATAATTTATATCCGAAACTAACTTTTACACGCTGTTTTTATCTGCAGTTCAACATCGACTTTCAGAAATGATCTCTGTGTATAGAGCTGATTAGATTTAGGGCTCGTAATTTATAATGTATTTTAGAACGTATGAGTGTCAGTGGTGATGTTCTCACTGAGATGCTAAACTCTGATCTGACCTCCAGCTCGGTGTTCCAGATAACGGAGCTTTAACTTATCTCTTTATTTCATTACACACACACACACACACACACACTGCTCACTGTGCATTATGGGTAGTAAATACTCTCTGCATACAAGCACCATATGAACACTCTGACATCCAGTAACCACCATCAGGAGCAGTGTCAGTGTTCTAGTGTTAGCCTCAAATCTAATGCGAGAGTTCAAGAGTATGGAAACCAAGTGTTGGAAAGAGTTGGAAGGGGTTGGTGGGGTTGGAGGTGTTGCAAGGGGTTGGAGGTGTTGGAGGTGGGCTGGAGGTGTTGGAAAGGGTTGGAGGTGTTGGAAGGGGCTGATAGGGTTGGAGGTGTTGGAAAGGGTTGGAAGGGGTTGGAGGTGGTCTGGAGGTGTTGGAAGGGGTTGGAGGTGTTGGAAGGGGCTGATAGGGTTGGAGGTGTTGGAAGGAGTTGGAGGTGTTGGAAGGAGTTGATGGGGTTGGTGGGGATTGTTGGGGTTGGAGGTATTGGAAGGGGTTGGTGGGGTTGGAGGTGTTGCAAGGGGTTGATAGGGTTGGAGGTATTGGAAAGGGTTGGTGGGATTGGAGGTGTTGCAAGGGGTTGATAGAGTTGGTGTGGATTGTTGGGGTTGGAGGTGTTGGAAAGGGTTGGAAGGGGTTGGAGGTGGGCTGGAGGTGTTGGAAGGGGTTGGAGGTGTTGGAAGGGGTTGGTGGGGTGGTAGGTGGGTTGGAAGTTTTGGAAAGAGTTGGAAGGAGTTGGTGGGGTTGGAGGTGTTACAAGGGGTTGATAGGGTTGGAGGTATTGGAAGGGGTTGGAAGGAGTTGGAGGTGTTGGAAGGCGTTGGAGGGGTTGGAAGGGGTTGGGTGGAGATACTTTCGGCTTGGTTTCCATCAGGATTGATGTAGGAATAAATGGTGCAGTTGTATTGCTGTAGAATGTAAAGAGACAGCCGGGGGCAGAGGGTTAACTCGCCTCTAATGCACTTTAATTGTGCTTAGTCATTCTGAAGGTACTTTATTGATCGCTCGCTTCAGGATGCAGAAACAAAACCCACAAATACCTCAAAGAGTCCATGATGTGGAGCTGACTGCTAAAATAACCACCACAAAAGCTCAGAGAGAACACCACCACACACTGCTCTGCTTTTCCTTAAGAAATCTACACACTGATAATCATCGTGGAGGGAATGGTGGAAACACTCCCTCTCATATTCATGATATAATAACGATCCTTCTGAGGAGCTTCAGTGCCAACTCTTAAACGCCACACACACGGCGATGAGTCACATCACACTCACACGTACAGCTGTCTTTATAAATGTCATTTAGCTACAGCAGAATTACCAGCGCTCATGTTTCTTTATGGCAGGAAAAATTCTGATACTTACCTGTGCATCTAGAGCAAATAAATTCCCATCTTAATCCCTCATCTACTCTCCATTGTTTTCCTAAACTCCTGCTTGCAGACTGCACCAGGGAGACAGAAATGTTGGGTAATGGAGTTTTCAGCCAATCAGATTCTGTTCTCTGATGTCTGAGTGAAGTGTGAGTCTGAGCTCTGCCTCTCAGTGTCTTCACTGAGTCGGGTTACGCAGATGTTCAGCTGGATTTTCTGAGCTTCACGTTCATTATTGAAATCACCTGAGTGTAGTTTCCAGATTTTTTTTTGAATAGAAACGTCCAAGACGGAGTTTTACAACAGAGTCTAGATCACTGCATTTAAACACAAACCTGTACCTTTAAACCTGTAAAAAAAAATCAGGGATAGAAAATGTGGACTGAAGAATGAAATAGCTTTTTTTTTTGCCTTTCAAATGTAATGTGATGTAACAAAAAAGCAAAAGACAATTTAAAACTGGAAAATAAAAGAGTAATCTGATGATGTATGAATGAGAAGATGTTGAGTGTTGAAATAATTCTAATGAGTCTCTTATATCTCCAGTATATCACTGCATGAGCAGAGCTCGCTGTAATGATCACATTAATCACTGGTTTAATTTAATAAAATGGCTTCCACACTCATTATTCAGCAGCTCATAGAATAGCACTTGATCCAGCGCAGCCTGTTATTTTACATTTTATTTATTTATTAAATTGTTGCGAACAAATTAGTGATGCAACGAGACTCTAAATGGAGGTGATGAAATCGTCATGTGTGTGTGGGATGTAGGAGATTTTATCACACTTTTGATTCACTATTGATTTGTAGAATTAATAAAATAAAGTCAGTGTTAATTCGATGCTCTGCTGTAAAGAAAACCTGCTCACGGTGTGAAGGATAAGCTGACCTAGCACTCATCTGCTACGCCTACAGAGAAACTTAATTCATCATTTTATCCGGAAAATATTCACTGCTCAAGTCGCAATGTCTCTGATTAAGACGCGTCTCCTTTTGATGTCATCTGTGTGGAAAAAACCTTTTGGTGAACTTTGAAGAACTTTTATTGAATAATTAATTAATTAATAGAGTAACAGTGACGCTGGACTTAACACTGTCGATATCATGCAAGAAAACTGTGCTTAAGTTCAAGATCAGATCCACGCCTCTGTTTTAGACAAACTCCGCCTCTTCGTGTGTAACTCGCACAGAGCTCGTGAATAGCCCTGAAGTCTACAGTTACGTCTGAGGTCTGGATCCTGATGTGTGTAATTTCAGTATTAAATCCTCACTGCACTTTTAACTCATCTCTGAATACGGCCCTGAGTCGATGCAAATGTCATTTCAGATCGTCACACTCACACACTAACCTCGATTTAATGGCCGCGCTGGTTATTAAATATAGTTTCATATGCTGGAGATTCATATGCTGTTTTATACGCATTAGTGGCTTGAGTATAGAGAACAATATTACATTATTTATGATTATATTTATTTAGCCGGAAAAGTCAGATGAGCAGCAGTGAACATTGGGCCATTTTTATTCATCTTAAGTAACTGCTTTAACTTGTTTATATTTTGGGAAACGAAACCAACCAAGTTCATTAGAAAATTAAAAATTACAAACTAAAATAATAACTGCAGGTTATTATTTACACACACACACACACACACACATCTGTTTTAGAGGAGATGTGAGTTAAATGTGGTAGTACTTGTAAAACTTGTCTTATTTTTAACCATAAACTAATCCTTCGTGTTTGAAGCTAACCGTCGTTATCGCGTTGTGTTAGCCGCTTATCCAGACCAAGTTTATTTTTTTGTAAGTGGACCTTTATGAATTTTAGTTAAATATGAGTTTTGTTTGTAGATATTTAGCATAGAGTAAACCACACTGTACAGTAAATTAGCATAATAATAATAATAATAATAATAATAATAATAATATTGTGAACACTATACACCTGCTTTCCACAGCATGAGACTCACTAAGTCTGTTTTATCCTGCGTACTGTAATGCTAGTTCATGTGTTAGCATGTTTACTTATGAAGGCCATTTTTTTGGAGAAAGCAATCCCATAATTCCATTCAGCAGTTCACCTGTGTACTGAAAAGCTCTGCCCACCTGACACCATACACCCGGTTCCATTGGCTGAAATGAGCCACATGTTTACCTACACTGCTTATATTAAGGTCACACAGCTACCATACTGTGTGTGTATGAGTGTGTGTGTGTGTGTGTGTGTGTGTGTGTGTGTGTGTGTGTGAAGCTAACAGATGGTCTGAGGTGTGTAATCTGAGCCTCGGTTTATGTAACACTGCACTATTCAACTCACACGCATCAAGCACAGCCATAAACTAAAACCATAACCCTGATTTATATTTTTTAAAAATCGGCACTGTGTTATTATTAAATATTAAAATAATAATGACATTTTATTACACTGCAGTGCCGGTAAACTCAGCAGCAGCTCTGACAGTAGCGCAGGTTTATATTAATGCGCTGGTTCTGATACGGTATCGTTTCCATAGCAACAGCTCCTTCACAGGAACGTGTACAGCGGACGCTCCACTGATAACAAACAGATTAAACGTGCGTAATCGCTGATGTGGCGAAGTTCTCTTAAAGTAAGGAGATGTTTATGTAACAGTGATGGAAGGAGTCTCCAGTGTCAGCGCTTTGTAACAGTCAGAGGTGAAGCTGTGACTTTAAGTTTTCCGACGTCTTCAGCAGGACGGAGGAGTTTACGCTTCTTTGCGGTTTCTCAGTAACACGATGTAACAAGCTGCGTTTTTTTTTTGTCTTATTAACTACAAGAGAGAATAAAGAGAGGCTGGTGAGGGAACAACTGTTATAGCTGCTATAGCGTAAGCGATAACAGGAATTAACTCGTTTCACCGACGTGCAATAATATTAAATGTAACTATAAACAGAGAAAACGTATGACATGCCGTTCTTTAATAATTAATATAGAAGAAGAAGCCTTTATATGTTGCACATTACAGTAAAGTGAAATTCTTTTCTTCACATATCCCAGCTTGTTAGGAATTCGGGGTCAGAGCGCAGGGTCGGTCGTGACACGGCCCCCTGGAGCTGAGAGAGTTAAGGGCCTTGCTCAAGGGCCCAGCTGTGGCAGCTCGGTGGTGACCTTCTGATCAGTAACCCAGAGCCTTTCACCACCGAGCCACCGCTGCCCTCAAAATCTAATGCTGTGGTATAAGGTGAATAAAACACTTGGGGACGTGCTGTTGTAGGAAAATAATCACCTTTTGGGTGGTAACAGTAACTCCGCTTTGTGTCAGGTGGTATCACAGCACCCTGATGTTGATTATATTCCTTTAACAACGTGCCTCATCATGTGTTATTCCTTACCTATTAAACTCCTCCTGGATATTTATTGGGATTTTAATGTTTGAGACACATTTGTACTAAAGTCACCCTTTTCCATTTGAAACAGTGCAAATCAGCTCCGCCCACCGGTCCTGTATTCACAGTGTACCGTTCACGCTTTTCTGCTATCGCTGTACCATTCACGCTGTACCGTTCACGCTGTACCTCTCTCGCTGTACCTCTCTCGCTGTACCGTTCACGCTCTATTGTTCACGCTGTACCTCTCTCGCTGTATTGTTCACGCTGTATTGTTCACGCTGTACCTCTCTTGCTGTACCGTTCACGCTGTATTGTTCACGCTGTATTGTTCACGCTGTACCTCTCTCGCTGTACTGTTCACGCTGTATTGTTCACGCTGTACCGCTATCACCGTACCTCTCTTGCTGTACCTCTCGCACTGTACCTCTCTCGCTGTACCGCTATCGCTGCACCGTTCACGCTGTACCTCTCTCGCTGCACCGTTCACGCTGTACCTCTCTCGCTGTATTGTTCACGCTGTACCTCTCTCGCTGTATTGTTCTCGCTGTACCTCTCTCGCTGTACCGCTATCACTGTACTGTTCATGCAGACCTTCTTTACATGTTTACACACACACACACGCACACCAGGGCGCGGCACACTCTGGGAGTGTGTATGTGTGTGTGTGTGTGTGTGTGTTTGCACTTTATTTCAGGGGCAAAGTCATGTCCTGAACGCAGCTTTAGTTTTTATTTCAGCTCTGATGTGCGTTAAACACTGAACACCAACACAAACACACATCTGTCAGCAGTTTACACTTTATCTTTACAGTTTACGTTAGCGTTTATCTTACACATTTATTTTTCATTTTTATGTCATTATGCTAAATATACTATTAATCAAACTATTTAAATCCTCACTGTAATTATAATATACTCTCATATACATATATACAATTAAAAGGCAACGCCCACATTCCCATATTTGGTCTGCAGAAAGGGCGTGGCCTGGCATACATTGAGGATGGAGTTAAAATTGAAGAGTGTCTCTGTGTGTGTGTGTGTGTGTGTGTGTGTGTGTTTGTGGAATCCTCTAGTACTGAAGTTTTTGTCTTATGGAGCACTCTTATCTAATGGCTGAAATTTTAGATAAGAACTGCTTTTAAACACACGCTTACCTTTTCCTTTATTGCCTTTGTGTGTGTGTTGTGTGTTGTGTGTGTTGTGTGTGTGTGTTGTGTGTGTGTTGTGTGTTGTGTGTGTGTGTGGTCGGACAGAGTGATAGAGCAGTAAAGCTCATTCATTATTCACCAGCAGATAAACACAGATACATGAGGAAGTGAGAGTGGGCACACTGATGATCAGTCGTACAATACATCAGCGATATTATACACACACACATTACTGTAATAATGACATCACTCTGTGTGTGTGTGTGTGTGTGTGTGTGTGTGATGCAGATCCATGTGTCTCTTTCAGAAGGCAGTGTGTGGACAGCTGTGTGTCCTGAGAGTCATTAATTTGTACAATTTTCACATTCAGATTAATATATGAGTTTAATATTGTAAATCGTTACACACAGCCGTGTTCAGACGTTACGTGAGAGTCACACACTCTGGTTTGTCTAAAAGGAGGACAATAAATACACATTCAGTGCAGAAATATGGCACTATTAATTAATTAATAATATCGTCTCTTTTTATTAATAAAACAAATTAAAATATTGAATTAAAAGTGTGATGAGGTCTGACTTCCCGCCCACGCATTACGAGTCTCATGGCTTCATTAGGTTGTGTTTTAATAGATAAATAGTTTAATTTAATAATAAACTATTAAATAATTTAATATTAATCTATTAAAATTAATTATCATAACTATATTCATGTATAATAAACATAATTCACTTGTGTATATTTAATAATAATTATCAAGTTGTTATATTATTTTAATGTAATACTGCAAACGCATAATTATGTAAGTGCTTTAATAATATTTTATAACAAAATATAATAATTTATGAAATAAATCTGTTCAATAATGTAATATTTTACTGTGATATAGTAAACATAAAAAAATGTATAAACCTGCAGTAATACAAGGCAACATTTCATTCGTTAAAGGCGCTCATGTGACCGCTGTAATGAAATTTGATTGGCTGAAGATTCAAACGCTTTCATCTGTATCACATATAAAAGACAGAATTATGAAGAGGGCTTTCAGCTAATATAGCCTAGCATGTCTTCTCTACCCACACGGCCATATGTGAGAGCACACACACACACACACACACACACACACAGAGTTATTTATATCACACTCACGCAGTCTCTCTACATGTGATCTGTGTATCTGTGGCCCATTTTTTCCGGTCAACATGTGAGGAGCAGCAGCATGTGATTTCATGTCCTTTATGCAGCTGCCATGTTGTAAACGAGTTTCCCTTCCTGTAGTGAGCACTACTGAGCAGTGTTTCCTAGAGAGAGAGAGAGAGAGTGTGTGTGTGTGTGTGTGTGTGTGTGTGTGTGTGTTCTAAAACAATAACAAAGCACCGATCATGAGTAAAATCTCTGTTCGATTCTGTCTGTATCTCAGCCAATCAGGAGAGTCGCTTTCTATAACAGAAACTCCCAGAAGTCAACCTGAATAGTGTGTGTGTGGTTTGGGACGCGTCCACACTGGACTGATGATGGTGTTTATGTGGACTATATTTTGAAGCTAATAAATAGATTTTTTTTCTACTAAAACTGAGTTTAATGAGTGTGTGTGTGTGTGTGTGATAAGTGTGTAACTGCTGATTTTTGTGTGTTTGCAGGCTAAGGACAGTGATGATGATGAGGAAGTCGTTCACATCGACCGAGGAAACTTTATGGATGAGTTCTTCGAGCAGGTAAATAATCAATAAGACACTTATTATAAATATTAAACAAACAAATAAAAACACGTCTCACTACCTTCAGGAAGAGGAAGTGTTAGAAACCCATGCTGCTGTCTGTAGGGAATACACCACAGTGCCCTACAGGCACCACAGTGCATTCTGGGTATTCTGTAGACAATCATTTGACAGTGAACCTGTCCCAGTGCATTGTGGGAATGTTTTGGAAATTTGCCACTACTGATACAACATAGTGAACAGACAGGACTGAGACACCACCCAGGTGTGTGTGTGTGTGTGTGTGTGTGTGTGAGTGTGTGAAAGAGACAGCAGCTCACTGATATGTGTTGTGTTGTGGTTGTGTAGTCAGGAAGCAGATGATCATGTCGAAATAAATCATCAGTGTTTGTTGCGTTATTTGATCGCATCATGTCATGGCAATGCGCCCCCTGCTGGATCTGTGTGTGTATTACACTATACGCTATTATACACGCTTTACAGTCACACTATACGCTATTATACACACTTTACAGTCACACTATACACTATTATACACTCTTTACAGTCACACTATACGCTATTATACACGCTTTACACTTACACTATACGCTATTATACACGCT
>CM074996.1:372641-391013 GCA_037576825.1 Pangasius krempfi | reverse complement strand
TAGATGTTGGAGCGCCGCTGTGGGGATTTGTGTTCATTCAGCTACAGGAGCATTAGTGAGGTCAGGCGCTGATGTTGATTGAGAAGGCCTGGGGCACATTTGGTGCTCCAGTTCATCCCAAAGGTGTTCAGTGGCGTTGAGGTCAGGTTTGTCCCACTGGAGCAGGTTTGGGCCTCTGAGTTCCAGTGAAGGGAAACTAAAGCTACAGCACACAGAGACGCTCTGTACAACTGTGTGCTTCAGACTTTGTGGCAATAGTTTGGGGAAGAACCACATATGGATTTGATGGTCAGGTGTCCACAAACTTTTGGCTATATATATATATATATATATATAAAATATAATATGTTACATCTGGGTACAATTATTCATAAACATGGTATTAGTTTCCATCGCTATGCCGATGACACACAGCTATATGTTTCAGCAAAGCCAGATGACACACAGCGGCTTAAAGGCACCGGATGCTGAGTAACTTCTCCTTCTTCATTCTGACAACAATTCTGAGTTTCTCACAGAAGCAGCTAGAAACAAACTTCTAACAAAAAAATCTAAATCTATACATCCAGATTTCTGTAAATCTGCTTTGTGACAATGTCTAGTGTTAAAAGTAGGTAAAAACTAGATGGCACACCCACATTTCCATATAAGGATGGACACACACACACACACACACACACACTCCTGGTGTCAGAACTTCTCGCAGGTGAAGGTTTCACTCCACATTAATGTGGATAAGGCTGATGGGCAGCGGTCATGTTTATAGAGAATATAAACAACAGGAAGCTGTGATTATTAAAAACGAAGGAAACAGTAGGGAAGGTAGAAGAACAACTTGCTGCAGAACCAAAAGTTCAGGGGGTGGAGTCAGCCCTGGTCCAGCTCCTCCCACTTGGGAAAGTCAGTGTGTTTCAAGATAAATAATGGATCTTTTATTTATTTATTTTTTTAATTGTTCCATGCTGTGTATCATCTTGTGGATTACAGGAGAAGTTGGATCAGGTCCAGACTCCAGGCTCTGGTCTTCGGGTTCTGCAGGAGCACTACGGCAAACTCGACCCACACTTATTAAAAACAACCCGAGTTTCATAGACAACCAGAAAAACCCAAACATGTCTAAAAGGGCTACAATAAAGCACCTTGAATGTGATCTGTAATTATATCAACGGGAGCGAAATGTGATTTTTGTTACGATCACACACAAATGCAGCAGATCATTTTGTTTTCAGCTATTTATTTTCATTACTTGAGAGCGTTAAGGTTATAATCCAAACGAGTTTTCTGTTAGGAAATGAATTATCAAAATGTAGTTTTAAAAAAAGTGTATAGTCAGCAGTACATATATATAACGCATGAAAAAGAGGGAAAACAAAAAGAAAAGGTTAAACACAAAATGTAAATCTAATATTCGTCAATCTTTCCCAAATCAATGCACCTAAGATCGTTATATATTTCAGCTTTTTTTTTTTTTCTCTCTCTTTCTCTTCTTCTTCTTCTTCCTCACCCAATTTCTTAGGTTATAAGGAACATATATTTATATACACACACAATTTTAACTGTGCTCTTTTATAATAATGGACTCGGTAATACCAGTGCTTCCTGGTAATAAAGGATGAAATAATAAAAAGAAAAAAGAAAAAAAAAGATACTAATAAATACAAGGGATACAAAAAAAAAAAAGAAGGAAGAAATAAAAATAAAAAGATTGCCCATGTGATTGTAATGTTCACAAAAATTATCCCTTCAAAGTGTGAAACAGAGGCACATCCATGTTTTTTTTCCAGGGGAAATGACGGTCACGAGGACGGAGTAACGATACGGTGACACTCAGTCGGGAGAAACACACATTATTACAGCTCCCTGTCTACTGTACAAGGGAAAGGGGTGATTCGAGACACAGCCCAATCGCGTTAAAAGCATAAAACCCAGGAGAGAACTGCGATTAGTCACAAGGACGAATGTTCTTTAGGAGTCCCGGCATCCTCGACTCCAAGTCGGTCGCGTACTGAAAATAAAAAATAAAAAAATAAATGTGTGGAGGAGGGAGATTTCCTAAAAACTAGCATTATAGGGGTTAATATAAATAAAAACGCATACTACAGTGATGTTTTTATAAAAAAGTGTTCCTGTAAATAATACAGTCAGAAGTACGATACAATACAAGGTAAAACCAAAATGCCAGTACAAGCCTATCAATATACACGTTTTGCTTTTTTTTAAGTTTCCTTTTTTTGTTTTTTTTTTTTAATTCTTTCCAAAAAGCACAACCTATCATTTTCTATACACTAGCTAATTAGGCGCTGCTTTTTCTTTTTTCTTTTCTTTCTTTTTTTTTTTTTAAACAAGGGTTCTTTAAAATTGCAACGCGCAACAGAAAGCAAACCGCAATTCCGTCATCTGCAGAATGATGATAATATTTAATAATAGTAATAATAATTAATAATAATAATAATAATAATAATAGGGTTTGAAGCTCGTCGTCACACACACGTTAGAAAAAAAATGAGAACATCAGAAGGGAGAACTGAAAACAAACCCTTGAGAGTTCTACACAACATGGCGACTGCAGTCAGTTTTCAAATATGACCTATAATGCGGTCAGATCTAAAACCTACACATACATCAATCTTACAATGTGTATTTTACACGCGTTTGTTTCACCAGGAGGTCGACTGAGAGTGAGATCTTTTACGTAACACAGAATCATCGGTGACCTGTCGGAGGATGAAGGTGTGACTTTAACCAGGAGAATTTCTAAACATCGTTTCTTTATGAATACTTAAATCAGGATGTGATTAAATCTAATCACTGACGTCATCAACAACGGATCTGACCTTTAAGCCTGTGATCTGTGAAGCTGTTCTGGATTATAACGTGTTGCGTTTCGCCGGAGTGGCGTCGCTGCGAACTCTCGACGCTCGGCGGTAGGCGTGTGCCGATGACCCGTTGTTGACGTTTGTGCGTGCAAAGGAAATATTTCCGCGCTCCGTATCTCTGTGCTCAGTCAGTTTATAAAATGATAGAACTAAACTATGATACAAAAAATTTGAAAAAAAAAAAAAAATAAATTTAATTTACACAATACGTCCCTTACACCAAATCCAATACTGGTGCCCGAACATTCAAGTCTTTGGTGTAAGGTGGATGTTGCGTCTGTACTATTGCTGGAATACATTTAAAATAAAACCGAGCGTAAAAACGGTGATGGGAGCCAATCGGCACGCGCCTACTCCTGCGTGAAGGTTTGGAGCGATCGCTTTGGGTTCCTGAATGCAACTCAGGGGAGTTGAAGTCTTCAGGATGGACAGAGGTGATATAAAACAAGCCTAGCTCTTTCGCTTCTGCATGGAAACAGATGGGTTAGTCCTCGAAAACCTAAACAACCTGCTCATCTGAAAAATAATAATAATAATAACAATAATAACAATAATAATAAACCCCTCCCCCCCTCAGCTACGGTATCTAGAAATGACTCTTTTGGCACCTCCAGAAACCACGTCACTATTCTCCGCTAAGAAGTTCCTGCTCCCCGGGTGCGTGTTATATTATATAAAAGGTCCGGTCGGCATCGCCAGGAAATTCGACGTGCCCATGGGGGCGCTGCTGTTGTGGGACCAGTGGACTTTTTGGTGATGTCGCAGGTTTGACTTGCTGGAGAATCGTTTGTCGCACTGCTGGCATGAGAAAGGTTTTTCCTTGGTGTGGATGCGACGGTGGCACACGAGCTGCGTCGAGACGCGGAACGCTTTCCCGCAGTCGGAACACTGATACCGCTTCGGCTCTGTGTGTATGCGGCGGTGGTTTTTGTACGCCATCAGGTTGGAGAATTCTTTCTGACAGGGGCTGCAGTAGTAGGTGCCGGACTTGTGGCTGTTTTTGTGGTTGAGCAGGGAGCTGGCGTGGCGGTACCCGCGCCCGCACTGATCGCAAACGTGCGACCTGTGGCCCGCGTCGTTGCGGCTGCGCTGTGGCGGATTCTGGTGACAGGCCTGCATCAGGGTCAGGTCAAGCCCAGAACTCCATCCGAGGTCGGAACTGCCGCCAGAGGAACCTTCCGGATTCTGCTGGTGGGAGTAGTGCGAGGATTTCTGGGCTCGTCCGTGTTGCATCTGTAGGTGCAATCGGAAGCTGGTCTGACTCGGGAACGTGCGCTGGCACTGCGTGCACGCGAATTCGCGCTCTTTCTGGTGGAGCTGGCGGTGGTTCTGAAGCTGAGAGAAGACGCGGAATGCCTTTCCACATTCCGCGCAACGGTGCCGCCGCAACTCCGAATGGATCCGACGGTGATTTTTCAGAGCGAGCAGGTTGGGGTAGGTCTTGAGGCACACGGCGCAGTGATAGATGCCGACGGTGTGTGTGTTTTTGTGGTTCAGCAGAGAGCTGGCGTGACGGTATGAACGGCCGCACTGCTCACATCTGTGGAGGAAAGAACAGAGAACCATAAATCTCTCGCTCCGGCGTTTAAAAGCTTATTTTATTAGTGACCTAGGTTAATCTGTACGTAAAATAACCTGACAGTGAAAGCTGATTTATGTATGTACAGGTATATGATCTTTAATCCAGCTGCCAAAAACATTTAAAAAGTCCAAACTTGGACAATAACAAGATTTGGTAGAATGAATAGCTAAGCTAATTTAACACACACATTCTGTTGTGTTTATAAGGCAGTCCATTCACAATTTTACTTAAACAGTCAATACAAATTCTTCATGTAGCCAGTAGGACACACACCTGATCATGATAATCTGCAAACAGAATGAATTCTTTTTTATTTTTATTTATTTTTATTTTTTTTAGCATTTTCGTGTTAGTAAACCATGCGTTAGTAGGTGTACTGGTCACACAGACTTCCAGAAGGAAATATGGTTGTTCTATACACATGAAACACCACGTGTATAAGTCCCAAGACTGGGTCTGCTAGTGACCGAAAGGCTGATTGGGACCACCACATTTCATTTTAAATATTCATGTCTCAGGAGACACAGATTCTGTTGAAATTGTTTTAGCTCCCACAGTTAACGAGCTAGTCACTTAAGAAAGAACAGTGCACACATTGTTTTAAAATTATATAAAAAAAAAAAAAAAAAAAAAAAAAAAAAAGCAGCAGTAAGGAAATCTTTAGTGTAACACAAGACAGAAAACATCTAACTATTCAGTATACAGATTAAAATCATTGCAGCCTAATATTCTAGAGCATAATGCTAACTGAAAGTAAAGGGGTGGTGGGGTAACTTATCTGGTCTCCACTAATCATACTGTCCAAACTTCAGAAAAATCCGAATTCCGGCACGCGAATGGTCCCGAGGAAGCCGGATTGGAGATCATATACCTGTAATAGACACGTAGAGACCCGTGTGATCTTTACTAAGTTCACTTCAGAAATCAACGAACAACTAGACGTAAAAACTCACGTGAACCGGCACTCTTCTGCCCCTTCTCTCGAAGTGCTTGAAGTGTCCTTCCTCCTGTACTCGTTGCCTACCTGGTTGTCCCCGCAGCGGTGCCTGGCGAGCCCAGAGCGCCCCTGGAAGCTCTTCCCGCAGGTGGGGCATCCGAATCGGGCGTGTCCTTCCTCGTGGACCCTCTGATGGTTGCGCAGGAATCGGGCCAGTCGGAAGGCTTTCCCGCAGGTGGAGCAGATGTGCCTCTTCTTCTGCGTGTGGATGCGCATGTGGTTGCGCAGCGCCATGTAGTTGGTGTAGGGCTTGTCACAGTAGGAGCAGCTGAAGTTCCCCGTCTTGTGCGTGTTCTTGTGGTTCAGAAGGCTGCTGGCATGCTTGTATGAGCAGCCACAGAGGTCGCAGGAGAAAGGTCGCTCCTCGCGTTCTGGAGATCCCAGGTCCCCGGGTTCCATGGTCAAACTAGAGCTGTTGAGGGAGGCTGAGGAGGAAGGAAGCTGGGCGCTGCAGTTATGCGAAGCGAGGTCGGAAGAGGATCGAAAACATTCAGAGCATCCGTTGCACTCGTAGCTTGGAGGAGGAGGCGCCATTGTCGGCTGCACACTCGGACCAGGAAGGTCTTTGCAAAGTTGGTTGGAAGTGTGAGTTTCAAGCTGCCTCTGGTTCCTAAACCCGCGTCCGCAGTCTTGGCAAGAGAACTTCTTGAGAGCAAAATGCATACGCAAGTGGTTCTTCATGGCCAGACGGTTGGGGTAGGTGGAGTTGCAAACGTTGCAATGGTACTCGCCGATCTTGTGCAGGTTCTTGTGATTGGCCAGACTGCCAGCGTGACGGTAGGTGCGGCCGCATTGATCACAGGCGAAAGGACGCCGTCCACTTCCATCGTCCACCTGCTGGGCCCTCGCACCGGCATATGGCTTCTTAAAACCTTGTGGCTGGCCATAATTGGGCATCATCTGGGAAGGGTTCTGCATTTTGGGGTCCCCCATTCTCATCGGCTGCATCTGAGAGGGTCCTCCCTCGTAACGTGATCCGTTATGCTGGTTCATGCTTTGGACGCGCTGGTCTCGACCTCCTGTTTTGGCTCGGTGCTCTTCGTGCAGACGAAGATGGTTGATCAATTGCTTTTGGATCTTGAAGGCTTTGCCACACTCCTCGCACTTGTGCCTGCAACACACAGAAAGGAAAAAACACACACAAAACCAAAAGTGGTGAGAGGAGAGCCATGTCTAAACATACAGTATAAGAAGAAAACAATAATGAAAACAATGCAGCACACAGCATGGATCTCTTACAAATACAGAAATGGCTACACAAAAGATCAAACGGGACAGATGTTGTGCAATACATATTGTGTGTGCGCGCATGTGTGTGTGTGCACGCATGTGTGAGAGAAGGAGAAAGAGAGCGAGTGAGTGTTGCCCTCGTCTTTTTTTAATGGAATGGGTTGTACACATTTCTTTAACATTCACAATTTGATTCAAATTGTATTTTTTTTTTTTTTCAGTGATGACCTGGATAATCACGAGTGGGGAACTCAATACATACACAGTCAAAGTATGCAAAGAGAACTACACAGTTAGAGTATAATAGGGCACATGCAATGCTGGCTAACCTCTTTAAGTCAAAATGAGTCCTCTGGTGGTTCTTGAGGGCCAGCAGGTTGTAGTAGCGTTTTTGGCAGACAAGGCAGCGGAAGACCCCAGTCTTGTGCGATTTCTTGTGGTTCAGTAGTGAGCATGGATGCCTGTAACCTCTCCCGCACTGGTCGCACCTATGCGGCCGATCGTCCGAGCCGGACATTTGCCGGTGGCCCACAGCGCTGCTGCTGGTCCCAGCACCACCACTCATCCCTTTAGCTCCGTTCAAGTCTTTGCTCAGCACTCCGCCTCTCCCCTTGCCTGGGCACAGGTGAGTGATCAGGTGATGGCGATCTGCAAAGAACATGCCACAGTCAACGCAAATGTGGTTCCTTCCATCCATTTTGCCATTAGCACTAGAGCTGCCGCCCCCCAAGCCCTGTCCAGAGCCACCCGGTCGAGGAGGTCCGTGGACCAACTGGTGATTAAGAAGGTCGTGTTTTTTACTGAAAGTCTGGCCACATATACTACAAACCAGCAGACTGGCTTGACTACCCTCTTGCCGCCTCCTCCACTCTTGCTCACCTACAGGTGAAAGGGAGGAGGAAGGTCCGGCACCTTGGTTCAGGCCATGGCTGCGTAAGTGGCTACGAAGGGCCCGAAGACTTGCGTAATGGTTCCCACAGACTGTGCACTGGTAGACTTCACCATCATCTTCTTTGTCTTCGATTCTCTTAGACTGGCCTCCCTGACTTCCTCCGTACTGCTCTTGTCCACGTCGCTGGCGGCTGCCTTCTTTGAGGCTGGAGCTGCTTGCTGGCAAAGAGGTACCACTTGAACTGTGGAAGCCCATGTTTCCCATGTAGCCGTTGGACATACTGCCCTGTTCAGCACACATGTTCCGGTCTGACTGGCGACTGTTCTGCGGATGGCCAGAGTTGCCCTGAGACAGCGAACCATCAAACCGGTCATGGAACTCCAGTGAATCAAGGCCGCTGCTATGGCCACTGTCTGGAACGAAATGGGCAGCGTCACCGAGATTACCAGAAAGTGAGATGGGTGTCGTTGTGCCATTCTCCTGATCCTGAGAATGCACAAAGCCTTGTTGGGAATCTAGGCCTGTCATGGGCTCGGAAGAGAGCCAGTCACCTTCTGAGTTCATACCCTGAGAGTTTGGGCGGGATTTGTGACTGCGGAGGTGGCTGTGAAGCGCTGCAAGGTGAGGATACTCCTTACAGCAAACGGTGCACTGGTACTCCCCTGTTTGATGACAGCGCTTGTGATTAACAAGACTCCCTGCGTGCCGATAGCTTTTTCCACACTCTTGACACTTGAACCTGCGGTCTGCGTCATCAATGGACGAGGACTGCTGCTGGGATCTGGATTCCCCGCTGGGCGAGGACACAGATGGCTGGGAGTTGGAGCCCAGGCCATCTGAATTTAGGATAGAGGGTCCCACTTGGGCATGTGCTGAGGGGTGAGATTCATGGGTCAAGTAGTGCAGTTTGAGACTTTCCACATCGGAATGTCCAGACCCACAGTATGCACACGTATAAATGGGGCTGTTGACAGGAGGACCTAACATCTGATCGTAACGTTTGTCAGGTAAGGGGGGAAGTGGAAGAGGGTCGCCAAGAGCTGGGGTGTACGGATTGACCGCTGGGGAACGGACAGTGCTGAGATTGTGTGGCACTATCCCTGGGAAACTACGTGTCAGCCCCAACGACGACGATGCAGCATTATGCAACAGGATGTGCTCCTGAAAGTCACTCTTACTGGGTAAAGAAACCTGGCACAGGTGGCAAAAGCAGGCTGCCATGTCGTCGTTTTGGGGGGCAGGGGGGCGATGTTCGGACGACGCCTCGGGCACGAGGCTTCCCATGGACATCCCAGGAGGCTTGAACTTGGAATGGGTGCGCTCATGGGCCCCGAGCGCTGCCAGATTGCTGAACTGCTTGTAACAGGCGGTACACTTGTAAGTGCCTTCCTGATGGGACTTCTTGTGGTTGACCAAGCTGCCGTGGTGCCGGTAGGTCCTGTCACACTGGTCACACTTGAACGGCCTGTCCCAAGCATCTTCGGACCCCGGAGACTTCTGCTTGTCGTGGTCGTGGCCCGCCATCATGCTGCCGCTGCTGTTCAGGTGGCCCCGGTAACCTGTGTCAGAAAGATCTTGTGCTAAGGCATAATCCCTATCTTCATCAACACCATCCTCATTCTCCTCTTCAGTTTGTGCACTAGGAGACAGAGTGTGAATGCGGAGGTGGTTCTTCAGGGCTATTGCATTGGGTAGTGTTCTGGTACACACTGGGCACTGGAAAGAACCCAGCTCGTGGGACTTTTTGTGCGACGCCAAGCTACTGGCATGCTTGAAAATTCGTCCACACTGTTCACATTCAAATCTGCCAATCGCTTCTTGGTGATAGTGGGCTTTCATATGCTCCAGAAGACTAGGTGTACTTGGGCATATCATGTCGCATTCTTTGCAAGGAAAACCCTTGGCACGATTCATATCATGCATAGCCATGATGAGAAAATTGAAATGGAAGGGGAAAATGTCCACATAAAATGATCCTCGAACATAGAAGAAAGGGGGGGCAATGTGTGATGCTCAGCTCTCTGCTTCTGTGGTATCAGCCATTTTACCTGGGAGGCAGATTTTTCGCTCCAGTCAGCCTTTCAAATCCACTCGGATCCCGGCGGTTCAGAGAGCGTCTGGACAGATGCGGGGCGCCAGATGGGGGAGACTACGAAGACACAAAAGAAAGAAAGAAGAGACATAAAAAAATTCTAAGGAATTTACCCACACCTACAAGCAGAGGTGCAAAATATAAAGAAAGCCCCATTTTAAGGAAGAGAGGAAAAAAAACAAAAACAAAAAAACCTCATTGATAACTTTTTAGAAAAACGTAAACGTGTTGCGTTGTGAAATCTGATCAGCGCGCAGAAATGATGTTGAACATGTGATGAGGTGATGAAGTCACTAATCTGTGATATTTAATCTTCAGATTTAAACATTTATTTCACTCTGCAGTTATTCATCTGTGCAGCCTGAGAATATCTGGTGAATTCTGAACTCAATAGAAAGAGCGCAAGGCTAATGACCTGATTATGACATCACTGATTAAAGTATTTACAGCTTTAGTATAGCATAACAAGCTAACTATAAGTGACAGCAGAAACAGAGGCAGTTATCGGCTGATTGCCGAATCGTTTCTAATAGTCTCTAGTGAAGGAACTGGATATTCTGGATGGAGCTCCTTCACGAGCCTTTACAGGGATACACTGAGAGTGAACTGCCTGAGCACTTCTTTTATCTCCGTCCTGAACGTTAAGGCTCTGTGTGTTCCTGTGTGGATTCAGAGTCTGACAGGCGCTAGAAAGTACAAAGTGACACTTGACACCCACTCCAGTCGGCTGCCTGCCAGTGCCTGTTGTACACTGGATCAGATTCCACATTCCAACTTCTGGAGGTCTTGGACCACCATGATGGCACCGGAGTCGAGGGGAGTTACGCAAATAACGAGGGGCTCAGCTTCTTTTACCGTTGATCTGAGCACAAATCTTATTAGTTATCTGTCTCAGATAGATTGTAGGATGTATTAGAATATTTGCTTCTGTGGTTGAAGTAGAGTGGAGTCCGATTCATGACGCGGCAGGCCAGAGCCTCGGCGCAGATCTGGGGCCATTTAAGCCGCCAGCTTCTCCCGTGGAAGTACAGCGATGGAATTCAGGGAAACCTCGCACTCGCGTCATGTCAGAACTGTTTCTGAGTTTCTGACTCTAAAGATCGTTCGCCTCTTTATCTGACTCATGCTTACTGACTTCCTGAAATCTCAGATCTACAGTATGTGACGCAAACACAGCCTCAATAAACCAAACGGTGAAACGGTAAACTAGACGTTCTGCTTGCTGTATTTTAGATCTTTAATAGCAAAATATGCTAAAATACGGTTTATTTAACGAGAGCTACTACGATCGCCGAACTGTCAGTGTGTATTTACCGTGAGTCTGACGTGACGTGACGTGAACGTGACCGCGCTGCGAGAGACCCGATTTTTCTCCTTCTTCCATTCTTTCAGGTCCCTGTTCGTGCGTTTAGTTTATCGCTAGCGTGCAGCTGCTCTCCACATCAGGAACGTTAGATTTAACCGTATTTAAGGAAAAGGTCCTGAAGCAAAGCACTCCAGAAGATCGTGTACACAGTGTATTATGGTAATGCCACACATTCCGTGTGTTGTGTGTCCATCTGGATTCTTTTGCTCCGTTGAGTGTGTTAAAACACACACACACACACACACACACACACACACACACACACACACACACACAGGGAAACGCCAGATGGGTCCAGAGTCGCAAAACGATCGCGTTACATTACACCGTCCTCTTTAGTGGGAACTGGGAGGGAAAGTGTGTGTGTGTGTGTGTGTGTGTGTGTGTGTGTGTGTGTGTGTGTGTGTGTGCGCTTTATTTCTAGGTCACTGGACATTTTTAAGAAATTCATTCAGTGGTGAATTTTCCGTAACCAGCTACTAGGCACATGCTGATATTTTCATTTTCACATCGGAGTCAGAACCTAAACATCTGCATTTATACACACAGTTTATTTAACCCACACTGTGGCTTGCGTCTGATTGCGTATTGTACCTGAAAACGGAGGTCCTTACGTCTGTCCTTACGCTGCAGTGACCGTATTGTGAAACATCTGTGAAGAGAATATTGCAGCGTGTTTAACGGCGTCATCGGCGTCACGCGTGCAGCGTCACACTTATTCAGGAACTTATTCACAACCACACAGATATATATTATAATATTACTGTGACAAAATGAAAAGAAAAAGGACTTTTCACGCTTTGTATCCGCACGTTGTATAATCTGTTAATGACTATTTGATCTTTACAACACAAATATAACAATAATAAGAAACAAACGTGAAAAATTCTTAGAAACAAACCGATCTCACTGTGTTCCGTGTGTCTATAAATCATTAAATAAACCCTCTCACCGTGTGCTTAATGTAAAGGGCTATATATTTATTATTTCAGACTAGTTTACGGTGGGTTTGTTTATTTTTATTATTTTATCCAGGTTAAAATTCATACTGAAGGGTGCGGTGTGATCAGAAATCCGGTATTTCCACCTCTCCGAGCGCTGTATATAATAAAATCCGGATTTAACGAAGCCTGGGAGTGTTTATATCAACGACATCCCGAAGAATGCTCGCGCTTATTTTCAGAATTCCGGCACAACCTGCGCTGTAATGATGTGTGTATTTATCACGACAGGGTTTTAAACTCTGAATTTCCCCCCGGTTTAGTCGCTGAAACTCCACTTCTTATTTCCCTCCTGCAGCGAGACACTGACGGGCCTGTCCCAGGCACACGGAGAACAGACGCTCTCTCTCTCCCTCCCTCCCTCTCTCTCCCTCGCTCTCTCACTCTCTCTCTCTCCCTCCCTCCCTCTCTCTCGCGCTCGCTTGCTCTCTCTCTCTCCCTCGCTCTCTGTCCAGTGGATTCTGGTATTACGATTAAATAGGGCCTTTCGCACTACGGGAACCTTTTCATAGAACCTGAACTAATTGTGGAACTACCCACTTTTTGGCGTTTTCGCTCCTCCAGAACTGGGTGTGATTTTAGTACCTGCCTTTTTCGAGAACCGAATCAGCTCCTACTCCGGAGGGTCTAAGCAGCACATCTGGTGCTATCTGTGACGTCAGTAGACGCTGATTGGCCAAACGCGTACGAAAACGCCGTCACCCGCCATGATTTAAAACGGCGTGTAAACATACTGTAGTGTCGACTTATTTCACAAGTATGGAGACCAGCGATAGACGGACGGCGCTGAAGCGCAGCACGGCTCCGATCACAGCGTCCTCCATCCTCCGGTTGTTTACGTCGTTCTTCTGTCTCCGTCGTTGAACGCCGCGCACAAATGACGTCGCTGTCGACCGGCTTACGGCACGTCCCAGTGCCCGCTGACGGTGTCGGAAATAGTTCACGCAAAATCGCCCAGTACTTTTAGTTCTGGGACTAAAGCGGTGCGAAAGGCCCTAATGCGAGCGCCGCGGTAGCTCCGTGTGCAGACGGAGACGGACACAGAGACGGAGCTCACACCTGGAGCGTCTGAGGACAAATGAAACACTTAGACGACTAGTCTGCATATCGCTGCTCTGTACACCGCCGCGTAAAGGTACGTCGACAGCCATCGATTCAAACATCACAACCCTGATAACTCCAGCGGCATCCGATGGGAGCAGAAGGTACGCACACACCCGATGAATCGCACACGAGACGTTAAGCGTGAGGAAGGCGAGACGCGTGCAGGAGAAACGTGCGGTGGAGACTGGAGCGATTCTAACACGCGCCGCTTTGTAAACATAAACACCACCGTCTGAGAACTCGGCAGCCTTTTTAATAAGGGCGACAGGGTGTAAGGTCCGAGAGGCAGCCCGAGGAACACTCCAACAGCCACCGCACAGTGTTTATTTACTCCTCGGGATGTGGTATTTTGTTTAAGAAAATGTAAAATTTAAAAACCGAGTCCACCAGGAACACTTTAAAGGTGTGACTCGATGCTGACAGGATGGAACAAGCAGGACTGAGAATAAACTTAGGATTTATTTTAGTTATTTATTTATTTTTAGGAAAGTGATATTAGATCCTAGAGACAGTTTAAACCCAAGAACAGCAGGAATATTTGTATAATCCGATCAGAGTGATTATAACCGCTTCGTTTTGGTATCAAAGTCACAGATGATGGTATTGTGACAACCTTAATACACATCGAGTTGACTTATTTACATATTAAAGAATTAATAATAATAACAATAATGATAATAATAATAGAGAGTGAGATTAAACAGGTGAACAGGCACGCGCTCAGGTGTGACCTTGGCCTGAGAGACAGCTCTTCTCTCCACATTTACTCAAACAGCACCGTTTCTATTTGCAATATGAAAGCAGAGCTCCGGCCCGCGGGCTGCGTCCCAAACCGCGCGCTCTCTCACTCATCTGTACGTCAAACTAGTACACTACCTGCCGTCTCCATGGTGACGCGCGCGCCTGGCACCGCGCTCTCCTCGCACCCTACGTAGGGGTTTAGTGCGCGGATTGGGATGGAACCCGTCTTATTTTTCCCCCCATTTTTTCCCCTCTGAACGAACTGGGCAGCGTCAAAAGGCCGATATGCGCAGAAAACTTATTTTAATTAATTAATCTGTAAATAATATCAGTGCACATCATTTACTCTGTTAAACCTGAATAATGAATGATTATCTAGACGCTGTTTATTTTCCCGCGGATTCCTTTTTTTTTTTTTTTGCTTGAAAGAAAAAAATAACATTAGCTAGCTAACTCGGCTAAATTAGCTTAGCCGAAAAATATCACTTGTGAATAAATAAATAAATAAACATACTTATATACACATGTTTAGAAATGATATATAAATATACAGAGTCACGTTTAAATATCGCAGGAAATGCAGTAAATTCCCCTAAAGTAAAGTATTTATAAATATAAGTATCAGACCCGCGCCCTGCTAGTTAGCTAGCTCGCTGGCTTTGTGGGTGTAGCTAGCATAGCGCTAACCAGCTAACCCTAGCTAGCATAGTTAGCATGCTAACTCCCCCGCGATGCTGATGTAAAATATCACATGCATAATAAAAATAAGAATAAAGATAATAATAACAGAGTGTTTAAATAAAATGTGGCGGATGTTTCTCTGAGCATCAGTGCAGTGTGAGGTGAATATGCTAGGCTAACCTGGCTAAGCGGCGCTAGCGGGCTAGCTAGCTGTAGCTGTAGCTTTGAATCAACACAAAGCTCCGCGGCGGTGTGTGTGTGTGTGTGTGTGTGTGTGTGCCGTTATCTCACCGACTGGAAACCATTGTTTTAAATAAAAATAATAAATAAAACTCAGACTTACCCGACAGCAGGTGAACCGATCAGGAGGTCTGTTCTTTGCTAATCTGCGCGCGCGAATTATAAACTCATTCCCTCGCCATATTTATTTTTCTTTAAACCCGCTTCAGTGAAAGCGCTCGAGCGACGACGCCGTCTTTTTTTTTTTTTTTTTTTTTTTTTTTCCCCTCAGCCCTGTTCAGCGCACACTTCCTGCAGGCTTCAATGGATTCTCAAGCGCCTTGGTTGCTTTCCTTCTTTCCGCACCCGTTTCCGGGCACATCCCGCCCTCTTCCGGGCTGTGACGTGTCATCATGCCGATCCCGGATTGGTGTAAGTGGTTCGTGCTCGCGCTGAGTTCGCCAATCACAGCGCGGCTTTCCGGTAGTGACGTGGCGCGCACAGGAGGCGGGATTTTTATTATTTTTTTTTAACACAGAGTACGGGTGGGGAAAGCAGCACTGAGGCGGATGGATGGATGGATGGATGGCTTTACCGCGTCACTCTGTAAACACACCATCACACCTCCATGAAGTCCGCCTTTGTTTCCTCTTCCCAGAGTCTCACCCATGATATTCAAACCTCATGTGTCATTTAAACCTCACCTTATGTTAGCAAAGCTCATGCATCTCAGTTAATGCTCAAAATGCTGAAGATTACCACCACCATCACTATCACTATACCATCATCACCACCATCACCATCAGCACCATCACCATCACTGTACCATCACCACCACCATCACCATCACTATAACATCACCATCATCACTACCACTATACCATCATCACCACCATCACCACCACCATCACTATACCATAACCATCACCACCACCACCACCATCACTATACCATAACCATCATTGTACCATCACCATCACTGTACCACCACCATCACTATAACATCACCACCATCACCATCACCCTCACTGTACCATCACTATAACACAATCACCATCACTGTACCATCACCACCACCATCACCATCACTATACCATCACCATCACCACCACCACCATCAGCACCATCACTGTACCATCACCACCACCATCACCATCACTATAACATCACCATCATCACTACCACTATACCATCATCACCACCACTGTACCATCACCACCACTATCACTATACCATCATCACCACCATCACCATCAGCACCATCACTGTACCATCACCACCACCATCACCATCACTATAACATCACCACCATCACTACCACTATACCATCATCACCACCATCACCACCACCATCACTATACCATAACCATCACCACCACCACCACCATCACTATACCATAACCATCATTGTACCATCACCATCACTGTACCACCACCATCACTATAACATCACCACCATCACCATCACCCTCACTGTACCATCACTATAACACAATCACCATCACTGTACCATCACCACCACCATCACCATCACTATACCATCACCATCACCACCACCACCATCACTATACCATCACCATCACCACCATCACTATACTATCACCTCCATCACCACCATCAAGCAGTCCTCCATCATGGAGCTCACACACTGATCCAACTAATTCCTGTCCTTATCACTCTTTAACAAACCAAACCAGGTGTTTCTTTTGTATTTTTTGTTTCAGACTGTAACTGGAATTAAAGTCTGAAGGAAGGTGGAGCTCCATGAGGAATGGTAAAGATTCCAGCTCCTGAGAGGGAGCATGGACCATGGAGATATTCACTCGTTGGCCGTTTTTGCAGCTCCACCAGTCGAGTGGTTGCGCTACACAAAGTATTGGCACCCACTTACTCCATCCATCAATGGAATGGAGGCACTATTGAAGCTCCACTGAGCAGATAATGGCTTAAGCTTGCTTTGTATTGAGAGATTACAGACTGCGAGGAGTTTCACATATTCTCCCTGTATCTGTGGGGGGTTCCTCTGGGTTCTCTAGTTTCCTCCCACCTCCCAAAAACATGCCAGTGGACTGGTGTCGCTAAATTACCCGTAGGCGTGAATGAAGGTGTGATGAAGCGGAGTTACTGTCACCATGCAGAAGCACGTCCCCAAGTTTTACGTGTTTTAAGTGTAAAGCGAAACAAGTTCCTGTTGTCACTTACGTTATAGCAGCTATAAACATAAGTGATAAGTTAATAAGATAAAAAATAAAAAAAAAACACAGCTTGTTGCATCGTGTTACCGAGAAACCGCAAAGAAGCGTAAACTCCTCTGTCCTGCTGAAGATGTCGGAAAACTTACAGCTTCACCTCTGACTGTTTAAAGCAAAGCGCTGACACTGGAGACTCCTTCCACTGATTTTTACACAAACGCATTTCTCCTTATAGAGAACGTCTCATACTGAACATATCAACTGTTACACACGGTTTTAATCTGTGAATGCGGGAGTCTCAGCGTGGCTTTTCCCCGAACCCTGTCCTGATCACACACACACACACACACACACACACACACACACATCCTGTCCAGAACTTTTATTAGCAGTGCACGAATAGACTGGACACTGATGTAAACGTGAACTGGTGTTTATCAGGATGCACTTAACGGAAATTATTCGTTTTTTTCCAAAAGAAACATTATGTATGATTTGACAAAAATAATCAGACAATCAGACTGTACCTCCAGATGTCTGATCCCTTCAGAGTGACATTAAAACAGCAGAAGAATGAACCATTTAATGAAATATTAATTCTCAGAACAATAGAACGACAGTAGGATTATATTATTGTCTCACGATTATGAGCGTATGAAGCCATTAATTAATAATTATTTAGCATTGTGATGTTCATAATAATCAGTAACTCATCCTGAATCACTTTCCCACCTTCCTGTTCAATTCAATTAAACTTTATCGTCATTAAACAGTGGATATAAAAAGTTTACACACCCCTGATAAAATGCAGGTTTTTGTGGTGTACAAAAATGAAACCAAGATAAATGACGTCAGAACTTTTCCCTCTTCAGTGTGAAATTACAGCGTGTAAAAATTGGGTGAAAAACAATCAGAAATATTTTAATGAAAAATTTATAAAAGTTACAATAGCCTGGCTGCATAAGTTTACACACCCTTCTATAATTGGGGATGTGGCTGTGTTCAGAATGAACCAATTACATTCAATCTCATGTTCAAAAGCTGTTATCATACAGCTGTGATCAATGAAATTATTCTGATTAATTCCAAATAAAGACCAGCTGTTTCTGTAGGAGTTTCTTCAGATCTTCTTGGTTTCATCCGACTGCTGAAGCTGAAGATCTTACGAAGCCTGTACAGGGTCTCACTGTGGTAAGAAATCAATCAGGAGAGGGGTATAAAAGAATTTAAAAGAACACCGTGAAGGCCATCATCAACAAGTGGAGAAAACGGAGCACCACAGGGACATCACCAAGAACAGGACGTCCCTCCAAAATTTACAATAGGACAAGACAAAAACTTACCAGGGAGGCTGCCAAGAGACCTACAGCAACATTAAAGGAGCTGCAGGAACATCTAA
>CM074996.1:322075-332231 GCA_037576825.1 Pangasius krempfi | reverse complement strand
TCTATCCCACTCTCTTTCGCTAGACGTCGCTCTCTCGCTCTCTCTCGCCCTCTCTCTCTCCCTCTCTCTCTCTCTCTCTCTCCCTCTCTCTCTCTGTAGAGCTACACATGCTGCTCCTGAGATGCCAGTGATCCTGACTCCTTCTGCTCTCCAGACCTGCCTGATCCATCCTGATGCCCTGCTTCTGGTTTGAGTTCATCACCTGAAAATCACTCGCTGCTGCTGAGGATGGACCACATGGACGGCCTGAAGATACATAAAGTTAAAGTTAAAACTCTGATGATGCTCAGACTCGGTTCCTTTAAACACACTCAGCACTGTGTGAGTCTGCAGCGTAGAGTTATAGAAGGGAATGATTTATAATCGCACTATCAGGTGTCACCCAGACGTGGACGGGTTCCTTCTGAGTTACTGATGCAGAGACTCTTCCTCATGTCCTCGCCACCGTCGCCTCGGGACTTACTCGTTAGGGATAAATTAAATAAAAATGTTATATCTGGATTTCTGTAAAGCTGCTTTGCGACACTGTCCAGCATTAGAAATGTTATATAAATAAAACTGAGTTGAAATTAAGATGAGTAAAATTTCCCCATCTGTTACTTTCTGCACACGTTAATGAGACCATTATAAAATATAATCATTTGTTTAATAATTAACGTTTTTATTTCTCACATATTTATGTGCTGTAGGTGCTACGCTTATAAACAGTGATTATATAACAGTGATTCTGGTTCTTTTATTCAGTGTAATTATCCTTAATAATGATCATTTATGCAATTAGCAAACGTGAACTCGCACTTAGCGTGCAAGTTTAAGGAAAACGCTGCAACCTGAAAACGAGGTTGGATCTTAAACGCACTGATGAACAACTTTAGAAAGTGCAGTGATTTTATTTCAACTCACACACCCGGTTCTAACAGAGCTGTGGTTTATTTCTTTCATATCCCATAAAGTTTCAGTTTTTTATGGTTTAGTTATTTAAGCAATTTCCCCCTGGGATTAATAAAGTTCTTTGAATCTTGAATCTTTATCTTTGTTATTTATGCAGAGACAGAGGGACGCTGCTTACTTCTCCATCGGTGCATAAAATCCAGTAGATCACACTGCTCTGTGATTACAGCTGAATATTTCCTGAACGTGTTTGTCAGTTTAATGAAGCTTTCACACTCAGCAGCGTGATTTATCTTCAGACTAATTATAGAATTAATCAACACACCTGCTGGTAGAACAACTGGTAGAATAACAGAAGCAGGTTTCGCATTGCACACATACCCATAACCACACACACCCAAACACACACACACACCCAGTTCCTGTTAAATGTTTGTCCTGTACAGCCAATGTGTCAACACATACACACACACACACACATACACACACACACACACACACACACACACACACACACACACACACAAAGGGTGGATCATTAAAAAGAGTTACAATCAATGCAGACACGTGCTTGAACTCAAAGCAAAACATTAAATGTGCACAATGTTTACTTTTGTTTCTGGAAATACTGGTTCAAAGTTAATATTTGGTGAAACCTCTGGGTGCTTTCACAGTTTGCCAGTTCATGAGAGACGTTGATTCTTCTGGTTCGGTTGCTATTCAGTGCAGTTACACACTGCATATACACAAATAAACAAAAAAAAAAGCCATGGTCTGAGGGGTGTGTAGGGCTGAAAACATCCGCGTTTAACAGGGACTTAAATCTAGAGACTGAGCTGCATGTTGCTAAATATGACAGATAGTAGAGTCGGACTACAGTGGACTCGAGTGTGAGAGATTATTTGGACGAACCATAAAATAAAACACAATAACACAAAGCTTAAACACAAAACACAGAAACTACACAATATATTTAAAGGAAGAAATCTGTCGCTTTGCATTGCGGATTCGCAGGAATAATGCCGAGTAGAGCATCAAGACTATCGAGCGAGGCAAACCTGAAAAGAACTAAATGAATAGGCTCAAGGACAAACGTCAAACTGCTGACTAGGAAACAGACTCCATATAAAATAAATGGCATTAACATGGAACAAGGGAATAAAGCTGAAAAGGAGAATATTAAACTAGAAACAAGGCGATGGAGGTTTTAAACAATTCCTGACTGCAGAAATAGCGAGGAGTGTTGCATGCATGTATGTGATGAAATGACTCTGCTACACAGGAAGGGATTTAAACAGGAGGCTGCATGGACATGGAGATAAGTGATCTGAATGATCTGAATGATCTGAATGATGAAGGTGACGAGCTGGGTGAGGAACAGAACCTTACACCATGTTCCTGGTCTCCACTGCAGTGTCCATGTTTGCCTTCATGTCTTAGGCCTGGGCGGGCGATCGGCCCTCCGTGGGAGAAAAGCCTGTAAAGAACTTACTGATCCATTCCTCCCTAAAACTGTGATGTTTGTGCTCTTTGCTTAAGAATATTAATATAGCCCATGAATAAACAGCTGAACATCATCTATATAGCAGAAACACAACTGAGAAACTTAACTGTTCATATTCATTAGGAATAAAACGAGCCCTATAAATAATTTCATGGTGGAAATAATAATTTGAGGTCAGTATTCAGTCTTGGTATTGCAGTAAAGTTTTAAACTAGTGTTGTGAGTTAAACTGGTCATGTCTTATACTGAGATATTCTTAACTAACAGCATTAGTTAACACGAACAAACATTAACCATCAGCCTCAATAGAGAATTATAGTAACTTATGCCTTAATTAACATGGTTATTGTGGTTAATCGGCAAAATCCATAAGTACACAATTCGTAAGGTAATGTAATATACAGTACTTAATAATTTAATAATAATAATTATTAATGTTAATACTAATAATAATTTGTTACTTTATTTTAAATTGCAGATGAGTTACACATGTATTGTTTATTGAAGTTGATGCTCGTGTCTGTGAAAAAAATCTAAACAAACTAGAATCATGATTGAAAGGTTCTCTTTATTTCTGAACTGAAATGCTAAGTGATTTTTTTATTGTTGTTAGTCAGTAGCTGGTGGTGGAGCAGCAGCAGGTTCAGGGGGGTTCAGGTTGGTTGCAGAGTCAACCGGAGGTTCGGATTTGGTAACAGCGGACTCTCCAGTAACGAATAAGGTGCTGGTGAAATACAGGTAAATAATAATAATGACATTAGATCATTTATCTTGTGTGAATAATTAATTGATCGCCTGAGAATTAATTCATTGGTTTATCTATACGAGCTACAAAGGTAAGAGTAAATACCTCTGAAGGATCAGAGACAGAGAAGATGGACAAGAAGAGGGATTTACTTGGATTTCTCTGGATTTAATTTACCTTCCGCTGACCCCTACAGCCAGAAGTCTTCTGTACTCCTCGATCTCCAGCTCCAGTCTGGACTTGATGTTCAGCAGCGACTGATAATCAAAACCTTGACGCTCCAGATTGGCACGAAGCTGCAGCAGATGTTCCTCCAGGCTCGTTACCTGTATTTGGAAAACATACTAATAAAGGTGTTCCTATAATGCTCTGCCTAGTGGACTTATTTATTTTTTTATTACAACAACAACGAATAGGCTTATGTAAATATGGTACTACAGACATCTATACTGTATTTACTAGAACTGAACTACCTCATCCTTACACTGCATTGCAATAAGCCTGTATTTACACATTTGTATACTCGTTTTGTATTATAGACTGTATTATTTTGTACTATATGTGGTATTATGTTGTAACGCACGTTAGCTGGATTGCTGTTAAACTACATTACTTGTTGCCTGGGCAATGACAATAAAAGATTCTTATGTTATCTTATCAGTAACTTTAAATTAGTGTTCCTTAAGCCTCACCTGCAGCTGGTATCCTGACAACTGCTCAGCGTAGAAAGCCTGTGTTTCTGACAGTTTTGCCCCCAAGGATGCTTTCTGTGGTGAGATAAAGTGGTGAGGCTTTGGTTGATGTTTATGTTGTAAACACATATGCAATGGATTTTTATTTTCATGCACTGCATTACACAATAAACAACCACTCAGTTAACATTTGCTATATTCTGAGGCCATATTGTGACCAGGCATTAGACCCCTGAGTGAGACACGTCACACTGACCTCAGCTGTGTCTCCTGGTTGCAGAAACATGGAGGGAGTCGATAGTGAGTTTTAACAACAAGCCTGAATTTGTTTTCTAAGATGTCATGTTGTGATGTTAGGTGTCAGAAAATTGTTCATAAACACATTTGCTTCGTCTAACAGAAGAAGGTTGTGGTTACTGCCAATTAGGAGGGATAATTGGTCTGAGGAGCTCCGTCTTTGCAGTCATCGCAAGTGAGTAGTTATCTATCATTTCAGTGAATTTAACAGGCTTAGCTAGCTTGCTTAGCTACCATAGTTAATGTATATTGCCTTAATAAACCTATGTAGCTTGTATATATTTTTGGCCAAAGCAGGCCACTTAGCATCATTTAACCACTGACAGGACACCAAGCCATAAGAATCTTCTAGAACTACACCATCTGAAAGTATTACTTTAGATAAATAACTCACCGTCTTTCAGGGGTAATCCATAAAAATAAGTGAATAACATTTTAACCAATTTCAATCCGATTCCTAAATAAATTTTTTGATGGCTTCTTCAGTCAGATTATAACCAAGCAGCATCAGGGTGATGGATGCACATGCATCTGTTTTTGTTTGCAAACACTGAAGGGGTCTATACGTACAAAAGCTGATATGTAAATCTCACCACGGCCAGAACAGACTGGAGCTCAAGTTCCAGGCCCTGCACTTTGGTTTTCTCTGAACTCATTTCTGTTTTGGAGGTTTCTATGGTCTGTGTGCTGGTAGCAACCTCTTGTTTCAGGGTCTCCAACTGCCAATGGAAAGAATAGAGTTATAATTTAATTACCATAGTCAAAGGAATACTCTGGATAAGATAGTCACAGATTTCTACATGTCCTGGACCCTTGAATGGGGCATTTTAATCCCAACACTACCACAGACCCAGTTTATGGGTCAGATCTGTGCTTGGATTGGATAAAATGTTTTTTTTTTTTTTATAAAAGCACATTTCAGTAAACCTTGCATTCTTCTTTCAGCCCTATTCAGATAAGAGTAGTTTGGCTTTGATTATCTGTATACCAGGAGGAACCCACCTTGCCCTTGAACCAGCCCTCGAGCTCTCTCCGGTTCTTGGCAGCGATGGTCTCGTAGTGATCCCGGATGTCTTCCAGAATGCTGCTGAGATCTTGCTGTGGTGCGGCTTCCACCTCCACATGAATTTGTCCTTTCATCTGGCTGTGTGTTGTTACCTTTTCCTTGGAATACATCAGAGTTGGAGGAGATGTTTTAGCTGCTGTGCTCCTTAACTCATTAATCCATAAAGTGATTTTCATAAATCCATAAATATCATTGATTGGCTTTTGTTCAATTCTGGCTCACAAGAGCTTATAAATTTTTGAAAATTTTTACAACAGTTTGTAAAATTTTAAATCTGCGCCTGTACCTTTCCTTTCTGTTTTGGATGTGAAAGGCATCAAAACATGACTTCGCCATTTAGTGTTTGGTCTACTCTGACATCCAAAACCTACTTCACCACATTTCTCTGACATTAGTGCATTTTGCTTGCTTGGATATATTCATCACCTCGTCATGGTTTTTCTTGATGAAGACCTTCTCGTCATTCAGTGTGTCAATCTGCAGAGTGAGCTCTTTCATGCTCATCTTGATATCGTCCAGCAGCCTCTTCAGCCCAGCGATATCAGCCTCAACAGCCTGATGTATGGCCAACTCATTCTCATACCTGTGTAAAGATATTGCATGTTAATCCTTTTAAAAAATACCTCCTTTTCCGTTTGTGTAGTACATTTACACTATGTTCTTTCCATGTGATATTAAGTCTTACTTAATTCTGAAGTCATCTGCAGCCAAGGTGGCATTGTCGAGGTTGAGTTGGACTGTACTTTTCAACTGAATGGCATCAAGAATCTGAAAACAATCAACCCAAAGAAATAAAGTGAAAACATGTGCAATATACTCAAACATGGCGCTGAAAATGATAGACAACCATTCAAGGCAACATTTCTAGGCCATTTGCTCACTATCTAAAAACTAATATTACCTAAGAATAAATAAAGTACAAATACCTTCACCTGAAAAACAAAAAGTGATTAGAAAAGGAATGTGAGCCTTTAACTTAGCTCTTGATTAAACCTTTGAAAGCTATATGAGTTCTTTTTACATTGTTTTCACACTTTTAAGTCTGACTGCAGCAAAAGAGTTAAACTTTAAAGGATTTACATTGGCCTGGAGCTCATTGATGGTAGATAAGGAGTCAGTGTAGTCCCGTGCAGTAGGTGAAGTCCTGCTGTCCACAAATTCACTGATCTTCAGCTCAAGCTCTGCATTGGCCTTTTCCAACAATTGCACCTTCTTCAGGTAGGAGGCCAAACGGTCGTTGAGGATCCTCATGGTGAACATCTCATTGCCGATGCTTCCAACAGCCGCTTCTCCAATGGCACCTCCGAACCCAGAACCATATTTGTATGCAACATTACTTCCAAACCCACCACCATGTCCAAATCCACAACCAAAACCTGCATCAGAGCTTGCACCTAAAACTGCATCAGAGCGTGCACCAATACCTGAACCAAGACCTACACCAAGACCTGAACCAAGACCTGAACCAGAGCCAAAGCCTCCACCAACTCTAGATACAATAATGGGCAAGGGCTGAGAGGCTCGGCAGATGTGAATCCCGGAGCCTCCTGCTCCACCATGGACACTTCCGGCCCGTAAGCTGCAGACCCGGGTTCCACCTCCGCCACCGATGGACAAGGATGTTGATGGGAAGCTAGCCCATGTTGTGAAGGTGTTAGACATGTTGATGGAGGCTTTTTGATCTTACTCTGGAGAGTTAGTGAGAACTAGTTGTTCAACATACTTTTATACCCTGGTTGAAGCTTCAGACTGTAGCTAAACAGGAGAGGTTCCCATGGATTCACTAATTACAAGTCATGTAAATGACTAAAAAGCTGTTTTTAATGGGTTCATGCCTTAAAGATAGATTTTAAGAATATATGATTGACAGCATCTGTTGGGGCAAGTGTCGTACCACCTCTCAGTCCTACATGGGTTTTTGCTCTATATTTATATATTGGCAAGATTGTTTCATCTTTGCAATGGAGATAGCTTTCTTGCATAATAGTTTGAGAGGGGAGAAAGATCACTGGAATGCAAATATGTGAAATTTGCATCACTCTGCTATAACCTATGCTGATCTCACCTTCAAAATAGCAGTTAATATTGTGCAGAGATGACGTTTCTGTTTCATCTAGATAGACCTACTCACAGTTTTGCATCTGGATAGTCTTCAAATACTTCCGATAATCTGTGAACATAGAATATATTAAGAGTATATCAATCTTAGTGAAACAGGAGCATGTTTTACTCTGAGGAACAGAGATCAAGTGCTGATGTCTTTGATACAGACATGTCTTTTGAATGTTAAAGCTCCAGCCTTGAGTTTTACAGGTTATAAGCCCATGAAGATTTTGTATGACTGTTATATAGTACAGTAAATGTAATTGAAGATATAACTAGAAAACACTGAAACCAAAATGGTATCACTTATTATACCACTGCACTGCTGAATTCTGATCATTCAGAAGGTGTTAATTTATTTTCTATAACAGCAGCTCTGACAGTAGTGCAGCTGCAAATCACAGGTTTATATTAATGTGTGCGCTTATAGTTTATATAGTAACAGCTCACTCACAGGGACTTGTACAGTAGATGTTCCCCGTAAAACTCGTGGAGCCAAGACTTTTCCTGGGCCTATAGCAAATTCTTCTGTCAATTGTTCGGGGTTTGGAGTTTTACTCTCAGGTCCAGATAGTTCCGGTTTTTCTGAAGTCCCATCTCCCAATTTATCTGAACGATATCTAAGATGCCTTAGGGCTTACAACCATTCAATAACTTGAACAGGGAGAACCCTGTGGGGCTTGAGGGACCTCTCAAATTGTGATTAATGGATTCAAGCCATGCCCCAGTTTCTATTTCATCATGCTCAAACTTACAATTCATAGTTTTAAGAGTTTGATTAAATTTTATGAATTATGAATCCTTATATATTCTGTAAAACATTTTGTAAAACAGTAAATGAAACTGAAGGTATAACTAAAAAACATTGAAACCAAAATGTTTTTACATTTACATACTAGGACAAATGATCAGAACATTGATATGAAACCATTCCAAGGGTCTAGTGTGTCTAAGACCGTACATCACCTGACTGTGATTGCTGTATCTCTCTACTCAAGTCACAGCCTCTCTAGACTCATCATTATGGTCCCTCTACGCTCACCGCCACGGCCTCTGTACGCTCACCGCCACGGCCTCTGTACGCTCACCGCCACGGCCTCTGTACGCTCACCGCCACGGCCTCTCTACGCTCACCGCCACGGGGCAGCCGTAGCCTAATGGTAAGCGAGTCTGGCTTGTAATCCGAAGGTGAACCTGAAGGTCGTGGATTTGAGTCTCAGGTCCAGCAGGGATTGTAGGTGTGGGGAGTGAATAAATGACCAGCGCTCTCTTCCACCCTCAATACCACAACTGAGGTGAGACCCTTGAGCAAGGCACTGAACCCCCAACTGCTCCCCGGGCCCCACAGCAAAAAAGTGCACTTGGATGGGTTAAATGCACAGCACAAACTCCAAGTATGGGTCACCGTACTTGGCTACACGTCACTTCACTTCACCATTACAGCCTCTTTATACTCACTATCACAGTACCCCTATACTCACCATCATAGCCTGTCTATACTTGCCATCACAACCCCTCTACACTCACCATCAGAGTCTCTCTATACTCACCACTGCAGCCTCTCTATACTCACTCATGGCCTGTCTATATTTAGTCAATGATTTCCACTTTTTAATGTAATTGAAAATATTAGTGACTAATTAGCTAGAATCTAGAGTAAGAATTGTTAGGCTAACTAAATAGGCATGGCTGAACTGAATAATGGATGATGTAGTTCTCCTGGGACTACATCATTACTTGAAGGAGGTCTATGTCTCCCTCTGTCAGTGCAGGAGGGTGTTAGGCGACCAAATGTTACAGTACTCCTCCCCCTAGGAACGGCTCCCGAAATTCCCAAACTCGCCCTACAATCACAATGGAACTGCAGAGTACTGGCTTGAGGTGCGAAACATGGACATGGGGTTGATCCCATGGATCTGAGAAGCTGTAGTTGATAGAAGAGTGGGTTAATACTCTTAACTTTAAAGGGACCTGCATAAACAGTAAACACAAACTACCATCATGATTGAAATTTTATTTTTATTACTTGACTGAAATGTTGTCTTTTGTTGTAATTATTCAAAAGAAGAAGGTTCCTTCTCATCAACCTTTTCTTCTGCCTTAGTCGTGGTGGCGGCTGTGGCATCTGAGCTCCTTCAGGTAGCAACTTGTCAGAGATAGTGGGCTGAGATGGATGCAAATGCAGTTAGAGTTATTTATTAAGGGGCTGGCAGACAAATCCAAATCATAAGGCAACTTCAAAATCAGAGAACAGGCAATGGTCAGGCGATCAGCAGACAGCATCCACAGGGAAACTGCAAAACATGAAAACCAGGAAACAATCAGAATCGAAACCAGAATAGCAATCACAGAAACAAAGGCTTGGTAAGTTCAGGTGTAAACACAAACTGAGCATTACTTCGCAACCTGTGTGGTGTGAGAGCCCCTTTTAAATGTTTAGGTAATTGGGAACAGGTGAGTGCAATCAGACGTCCAGTGATGTCATTGGGGCAGTCATGTCTGTAGGCCGTGGTGCATTCTGCGACGGAGTTGATCTGACAACTAAGGCACTGGTGAAAGAGATGGACAATGATGATTCAATTCAATTTTATTTGTATAGCACTTTTATCAGTGGACATTGTCACAAAGCAGCTTTACAGAAATAAATGGATTAAAAAAAAATATTGTAAATATGTGACTTTATACCTAATGAGTGAGTCAGAGGCGACGGTGGTGAGGAAAAACTCCGAGACAATATGAGGAAGAAACCTTGAGAGGAACCAGACTCAAAAAAGGAACCCTATCTGGGTGCAACAGATAGTGCGATTATAAATAAACCCCTTCTATTATTGTGTACTATAAGGACAAATAGTGCAAAT
>CM074996.1:290090-306117 GCA_037576825.1 Pangasius krempfi | reverse complement strand
CCATGTTTACGGATAATTTTGCCCAGAGGTAGCATATATAGAGAAAAGAGCAGTGGGCCTAAAACAGAGCCTTGCAGGACACCAAAATTTACCTTAGTATGAGAAGAGAAGTCACCAGCAGAGGGAAAGAAGATATTTCTAAGCCGGGTGGTGTGACAGTACAGGCTCTTATAGCACCTCCCTGAAGGGAGAAGAGTAAACAGTCATGATCGGGTTCAAAGGGGTCTTTGATGATGCCTCTCACCCTCCGCAGGCAGTATTTATTGTGGATTTCTGTAATTGTTGGGAGCTGGACACCGATGATATGTTGAGCAGTTTTCACCACTCGCTGGAGAGCCTTCTTGTCCACCACTGAGCAGTTGCCGTACCACACTGAGATAAAGGTTTTCAGAATGCTCTCAATAGTACAGTGATGAAAGTTCACCAGTATCTGTGGAGACAGGCGAGCCTTCTTCAGTCTCCTCAGGAAAAAAAGGCGCTGCAACGGCAGTGGAGTTAATGGTCCAGATCAGAGCACTGGGGGTGTAAACTCCCAAGAACGTTAAGCTAGCCACACGTTCCACCTCTTCTTCATTTAGGTGAATAGAGGTATGTGCATGACACTTCTTGGTCCATCTGAAGTCTACAATAAGTTCCTTGGTTTATTTAGTATTTATGGAAGGAGTCTCCAGTGTCAGCAGACATGTAATTTTACATTTTCTGAAATGGGAAATTCTTCAGGACAGGGGAAATTATGCATTGTGGCTTCTCAGTGAAATGATTGTGATCCGGCGATGGTGCTCCCTATTTAGTGAGGTCAGTCCAGAGGCTGCTGACATCCATAATAATAATAATAGCCATAATAGTCAGAGATAATAGGCTGCCAGTCACAAAACCTTGGGTTATACCAATATTTCTAAAGGGACACTAAAAGGAATTCCCATGGAGTGGACTCTTTGAGCTTGGAGCAGTTGTTGATGGCCCAGGCAGTGCTTCCCAGCTGTTGATGGCCCAAGAACCGCACAAGCCCCCACACTGTAATGTCCTACTGCAGGTCCCTCAACCAGCACACCCTTTAGGAGCCCTGCTTAGCCCAGGGTTGAACCAGGGACCCTGGAGTTTTGAGCCATTGCAGGATATCTAAATATCTGACCACATGTGGTCAATATCTGATCTCTAATGAGGTCACATTATTGAGATTCTGTAGCTGAAATCTACAGTCCAAAGTCTGAAAAAGGGGTAAATTTCCGATTTGTACATGAACTTCATTAAAATTCCTATTTTCCATGTAAAACTATCAGGGCTAATCTCAGATAATCCTAATCACAAAGCTGATGTTACTCATCCTGCCCAAAAATGCTAACCTGGCAAGTGCTAACTCTAAGACTGAGTGGGTTGGTGGGAATAAACGCTACTGATTCTCACCTTCTTAACAGGTCCTCTTAGAGACATATTGACTCAAGTCATCACATTCTGTAAATTGTATAATATATATACAAAAGTCTGAATGGAATTTGGATAATTTTGTACTTTCTTCAGGATGATCTTTCACTTAGTCAGAAAGTCCATGCAAAATGTCTGATCTCTGTGACTGTAACCGTGGCGTGGCTGTTGGTACCAGAGGGGCTGGATGCAGAAACTGCTGATCTCCTGGAATTTTCACTCACAACAGTCTCTAGAGTTTACACAGAATGGAGCGAAAAACAAAAACATCCTGTGAGCGGAGGATCTGCAGGCTGAAACACCGTGCTGATGAGAGATCAGAGGAGAATGAGCAGACTGGTCTGAGATGACAGGAAGTCTATAGTAACTCAAATACTTACTTTACTTTACTTACAACCGTGGTGAGCAAGAACACGAATCTGAGGCTATCATGAGCACAGACTCACCCACACTGGACAGCTGAAGATTAGAAAAAGACCAGGTGATTACCAGGTGAGTCTGTGCCCATGATAGCCTCAGATTCATGTTCTTGGCTGACAGGAGTGGAACTTGGTGTGGTCTTCTGCTGTTGTAGCTCATCCACCTCAAGGTTCAATGTTTTGTGCATGCTGAGATGCTTTTCTGCTCACCACGGTTGTAAAAAGTAAGTATTTGAGTTACTATAGACTTCCTGTCAGCTCAAACCAATCTGGCCATTTTCCTCTGATCTCTCATCAACAGGGCGTTTCCACCAACAGAACTGTCACACAACTGTCACTGTTGTGTGTGAAACTCCCAGGAGATCAGCAGTTTCTGAAATACTCAAACCAGCCCATCTGGCACCAACAGCGATGCCACGATTAAAGAGATCACATTTTTCCTCTCATTGTGATGTTTGATGTGAACATTAACGGAAGCTCTTGACCTGTGTCTGTGTGATTCGTTGCATTGTGCTGCTGCTGCATGATTGGCTGATTAGATAACTGAATGAATGTGCATGTGTACAGGTGTTCCTAATAAAGTGGACAGTGAGAGTGTATAAAAATATATTGTATATCATATTTATGACATTGGAGAGTTTGCACAGTAAGTGTTAGCTAGAAATATGTGGTCAATTATGTAGCAAGATCTCCTGAGGTTAGCACTTACTACTTGTTATTGTCAAGCTGATTTGTTTGTATATAAAGCTTTTTATACATAAGATCTTTGCATAGTTAGTTTGTTAATCAGGGATTTAGCCTCGGGTTCAGGGTGTGACTGCTGCCATTTGGCAACGTGAAGGCTAATTAAAAGAACAAACATCTTTACTGAGGGCAAGAGTTACTGAAACACACCACAGAGCACATGGGTTGTGATGAAGCAACATTCAGTCTGTAAAATCTGCATGAGCTAGATGGTGAACACCACAAAAGTCCACAAGTGACGCTTCTCACATGCAGCCCAGGTGGTAGCCAAAGCAAACATCAAATGGAATTTAATAGATGAAGGCACCTCTTGACCTGTCTCCATGTATTCTTTCATATTAACTTCCTTTACCCAATGACCAAACCTGTCTTTAGTGGACCCAGATCAGGCCTGGATGAAAGGTTTACTAACATGTTGTGATGCAAATACTTTCATAATAATTATCATGTACTTTTAGATACAACAACAAAATGTCTTTGTACTTTCTGTGAATTGTGGCATCTGACATGAGCCATGTTATTATTTGGGCGTGCATAGTTGGACCAACGTGGCACATGCTAAAACCCAATTTTGTGGCAATATTTGTGAACAAGTCAGTCTTTTCAGTTACCTACACTTTTCCTCAAACAGATGTTGGAGCGCGGCTGTGGGGATTTGTGTTCATTCAGCTACAAGAGCATTAGTGAGGTCATTAGTGTTGGGATGTCGAGGAGGTCTGGGGTGCAGTCGGTGTTCCAGTTCATCCCAAAGGTGTTCAGTGGGGTTGAGGTCAGGGCTCTGTGCAGGACACTTGAGTTCTTCCACTCCAACTTCGGCACACCTTTATGGACCTCTCTTTGTGCTCAGGGGCATTTTTCATGCTGGAACAAATTTGCCCCCTTAGTTCAAGTAAAGGGGAAATCTTAAAGCTACAGCATACAAAAACATTCTGTACAATTGTGTGCTTCCAACTTTGTGGCAACAGTTTGGGGAGGAAGCACATATGGGTGTGATGGTATGGTGTCCACATACTTTTGGCCATATATTGTAGATAGATAGATAGATAAATAGATAGACTTTAAGATCACTCCTCTGTGCTGTTAATCCCTGCATATCAACTGCTGACAGGAACAGGAAAAGACTGCCTCTAAAACCATAAATATTTGGCCAGAGCAAGTAGTTTCAGCATTGCAGGACTGTTTTTCAGCATTGCATGGAACATGAGGAGTATGCATCATCTGTCACTGGCTACATCAGCAAGTGTGTGGATGATGTAGTGATCACCTGCACTACCACTACACAACCCAGTCAGAGGCCCTGGCTGAGCTCTGAGGTCGCTGAATGCTCAAACCCTATGTTGTTGCATTCAGATCAGAAGACAGAGCAGGGCTCAACCTCACCAACCTCATAACAAGAGAGCCAAGGCCTCCTATGTCAGAAGATAGAACAACATCTCACCAACAAGGTCCCATGTCACAGGGAATTCACTGATTACAGGAGAAAGAATCATTCTCCCTCCACCAACAACACCGCCCTTCCAGATACATTAAATGAAGCATTCGACACAGAGGCAGGAGTAAGGAACGCAGCTCCCCCTGGTGACCAGGTGCTGACATTGACTGCTGTGGACATGAGAAAAACCCTGCTGAACCTACGTAAAGCTGCTGGCCCTGATAACATGCCTGGTAATGTGCTGAAGGCGTGTGCCCAACAGCTGAATGATGACATTCACAGACATCTTTAACTCCATGACACAGACTGCTGTTCCCACCTGCATCAAATCAGCCACCATCACCCAGTGCCAAAGAAGTCTCCAGTTATGTGCCTTAATGACTATCACCCCATTGCACTCATCCCAATCATCATGAAGTGCTTTGAGCGGTTGGTCATGGCCCACACTCTATTCCAGCTGCACTGGACCCTCACCAGTATGTTTGCCAGCAAAATCACCCCACCACAGATGCTAACTTCAACTTCAGCTCCTCATTCAACACCATCATACCCAAGACTAAACATCACAACAACCATGTCATCAAGTTTGCTGAGGACACCACTGTTGTAGGGCTCATCACCAACAACGATGATGCAGCCTACAGAGAGGAGGTGAGGAAGCTAGAGTCCTGCTGCAAGGACAACAATCTCTCTCTGAATGGCAGCAAGACAAATGCGATGATTGTGGACTTCAGAAGGATGCAGATGCCTCACTTCCCCCTGCACATCAGCGGGACTACAGTGCAAACGGTGCACAGCTTCAAGTTCCATCACTGACTTTAACTATGGTTATAGTTAAAGAACTTACAGTTAACTTATAGTCAGCCATCTTTACAGTGAAATATACTAATCCTGTAATCTCTGTTTTCTGTTAGTATGTGTTCTGGAGCAAGTAATTTCTAGGTACAAAAGAAAGTTTTGCCTACATCAAAGAGGGCACAAGGAAAACTCAGAGATACAACAAATGTGTGTTTGTGTTCATGTTGACACTGCACTGATTGCCAAGCTGGACGTATGTGATATAGAAGCCTACGAGACATAATGTTCAACTTTTCTGAAGAAACAGAAACTGTCAAAGTTTTCCAAATGCTGCAGAGAAGTAAGCATACCAATGCAAAGGACCAATATAAAACCATACTGAAGATAAAAAGAAAAACACTATGCTTTTATCCACTTCTAGTTACATTTAATTTTATCAAACAAGTTAGTTCCTGTTGTCACTTACATTATAGCAGCTATAAACAGTCGTTCCCTCACCAGCCTCTATTTTGTCTTTCTCCTGAAGTTAATAAGACAAAAAAACTCAGCTTGTCATGTTACCGAGAAACTGCAAAGAAGCGTAAACTCCTCTGTCTTGAAGATGTAGTTCAAGAAACATCTTCTTAGAGAAAACTTCACCATATTAATGATTTACATTTTCTTTGTAAAGACAGCATGTGTTCTTACTCCAGTTATTACTATCATCCACACTTCATACAAGTCTTTGTAAATGAGCTGTTACTATAGAAACAATAACATATAATGCACAGCTGGAATTATTGTCAGAGCTGATGTTAGAGAAAATTAATCTACACCTTCTATAAACTGTATAAAGTGAAACAGAGCTGGAATGTTTACTTGTTGTCCAAGTGAATCAGTGTGAGTTGAAAGCTTCTGTTACTGCTTCAGGTTCAGGGTTATTTGATGCTCTTGGGTAAAAAAATAATAAAATCTTGAACGACATTGTCATATTACATTTGTGTGTGTGTGTGTGTGTGTGTGTGTGTGCGTGCAGTAATGAGCTACCATGTGTTTCAGTTTACACAGTAATATAATATAATTAACTGAGCAACATGTCAGTCATTATTTTACAAATACAGATTACTTACTCATTCAGTAATATTTGAAATATGTATAATATAATGTGATATGAGATAATTTACAGTATGTGAGCCATCTGTCCTGCAGAAAAGGTATGGCTGGTCAGAAATCAATTCTATTACAGACTAGTGTTTTAGCTTTTAACTAGAGTCTTGTTTAGGCAATTATGCAAATTGGCTCGTACTGGCACATATTAAGGTTGTGGGAGAGCTCAGGAGTGACGGTTGGGAACACAGGGTGACCTCTGCCTCCTCTGAGCAGCCGTTTTTTATCTATAATATCAAAGCACTAAAAAAAATGTATACTGTAGTTACTGAAGTGTTGGAGTAGGCTAATTTCCATAAACTAGTCGTTCTTCAATCAGTAGCTAAGACAGTATTTGAGGAGCTGGTGCGATTAGTAATTAATCTTTAATTATCTAGTAGTTCTCCAGGAGATCTATAAGACTTGGTAATTAATTTAGTAGTAACTGGTCATTATTGCTTATTTCATAATGGACTACCAAACCATTACTTCATTATTACTTACTGAATAATTACCCAGTATCCATTAGTAGTTAATAATACTGACTTAGCTGTTAATAGAGAACTTCTCATTCATTTCTTCTTAGGTCCTGCATAGTGACGTATATATGAGTCAGTGAACAGTTTATTAAATGCAAGAATAGAGAAGCCCTCTTGTGGACAAAATTCACCTTGCAATGCTCTATGAAAAAAAAAAAAGTGTTGGAAAATTTTAAATGTCCTCAGATTATAAAAGAACATGACATTAGCAGGAGTTCTAATGTTAGCATCTAACAGAAACAGCCCTGAGTTAGCACTCTCCTCAGTGTGGTGTATCCTGGTTCTATTGCAATACCGAGAACACAAGGCATGACCACTAGATGGCGGTAAGTGAATGAGTGACGTGTTACTGTTGTAACGCGATATTAGGCGGTTAATTATGAAATGATAATTTTAATTTTGCTGATATTTATAATACAGTTTTTTTTTAAATGAAAATGGATAAAATTGGCCTCTTGTGTCTTGTGCATCAATTGTATTTTTGCATTTCTGCATGTTTCTGTATGTTTCCTGTTCTATAATTTTGAAACTTCAAAGAAAAGTAACATAGCAAGTTAACCACCAAAAATAATAATCTTTCCTTTTTTCATTCATTCTTTTATTTTAAAATCACACACATCTCTAACCTTCATGAACTCTTCTTCTTCACCTTCTCTTCCTTCCTTTATCCCACACACATTCTCGGTCTTAAAGCTCAACTTCACAACGCACTTTGCACAGAAGGTCTATCATGGTAGGTCATCCTGGAGAAGTGTTACACACACAATACACACACACTATGGATCTAATTTTCTGCAAAAATCCAAGATGAGGAAGAGAAACAACCGGAGCAACCTGGCTACTACCAGCACCTTCAACAGTCGAACAGAGACCTCACACCATACATAACAGCCAACGTCCTACATCAATATCTTCCTCACATCATCTGCTGCTTTTACACTGTGGATTACCAGATGCTTGTTTCTAGTCATGCAGATTTTAGGTTAAGTTTTGAAATTATGTTCTAACCTGGGCATTATCATGCTTACAGGAACGCTCCTACCATGTAGCATTGAGATTTTCAGTTTCATCACCTCACAGCTTTATTACTAAAGTCCCTCAGGGCTCAGTACTCTTGTTCTCCATTTATACCAATTATATTATCACATATGTCACTTCTATTTTTCTCCATTCAGCTCCCAAGTTGCTCTGAACTGACACACACATGGCTAAAAATCTTGGTGTGGTTTAAGATGATAGGCCTAACTTCTCTGAGAAGATCACAACAACCATCAGATTCTACAGAATCTGCTCAAATGTTCTGGTGAAATTCCACCAGTTTTTCAAAATGTCTGCATATTTCACTCCTTGAATAATACTCAAATTCCTCCAGTGTTTTGAATCATTGCAGTGTTATGAATATCTGTTTCTCACTGGCGCTGCATGGGATGAAGTTTTCAATCCTTCAGTGGGACCGTGATCAGCTACGCCATTGAGATTTGATCATGTTAGCTTTTGAAGGACTCTGTTAACGAGGCTGTCTGTTTGATCTTTATTTTGTGTGCTTCTTTTCCAAAATTGTACAGCGAACTAGGGTTTGAAACAGGAGCTAAACTCATCCATTCATTAATTAATCCTGGCTCATGATGATGTTACTCAGTATGTAGAACCCTAAACAAAGTGTTCCCAACAGAACCCATTTAAAAAGCTAAAAATCCTACCTAGCTAAAACTATCCACAGAACCCTTGAGGAATTTGTACATCAAGCTCATATGTCACACTGGGATTGAGTTTTTGAAAAAAGCGTAGAATTTGAACACACGCCAGAAGCGAGAAGCATGCAAGAACCTGCAATAGCTTTCAGTCTTCAGACCAGCTGCATCAGCACAAAGCTGGCAATCGTCCAACTGACAGACTGCAGTGACATGCAGCTAAATAACCACTTTCACACAGGAATGCTCTTAAAGGTTGAAACTTACGGGTTTCTATATTATTATAAGTGGCCTAAAGGGCATTTCTGTATAAATGTTCGTGCTGAACTTTACTGCATGTGCACTTCATCAGCACATATGACTCTCCCCAGGAAAATCAGCTTATTCTATAAAAAAACAAACAAACTTGTGTATAGATCTTATAATAATAGTGAAATATGCCATAATTGATAACATAAATGGAAGCAGCACAGAGATATATTCATTCACAAAGATATATTTGCATATTGCTGCATATTCTTATATCTTTTCATTCATTTCTTTTCAATGTTATTGAAAATTTGATTTCAATATAACAATTCACCTATTTTCAAATACTGTAAAGTCTTTAAGGTAAAGTCTTTGTGGGTGTGGAGAAGAAATTTGAAATAAATATGTCATTTTATAAGAAGAATATATTTCTCTCAGGAAGTGAGGTGACTTGTGGCCAAGTGTGGTGACTCATACTCAGAATTTGTGCTCTGCATTTAACCCATCCAAGTGCACACACAGTAGTGAACACACACCCGGAGCAGGGGGCAGCGCCGGGGAGCAGTTGGGGGATCGGTGCTTTGCTCAAGGGTCTGACCTCAGTGGTGGTATTGAGGGAGGAGGAGACGCTGGTCATTCACTCCACCTACAATCCCTGCCGGACCTGAGACTCGAACCCACCACCTTCGGGTTTCAAGTATGACGCTCGAAACCATTAGGCCACGACTGCCCCCAGGTTTAAATGTTTGAGTTTAGTATTAGGAGTTTAATGTCTTAAAATATTGTGGCTTGGTTAAATTGACATTCAGCCCCAGCTCAGATATGAATACGACGCTCTCCTAATCTACTTCATATTACTGAAACCTGTCTGAAGCGCCTCATCACACACTGTCCACTTTCGCTCTGCCATTTGAGAGTCTTCAGTGCAACAACTTTTTATTTCCCCATATAGAAAATTTAAATATAGAAATATTTAATATTTAAAATATATTATAATATAGAATATTGTTACTTTTTGCAAATTTCCTGAGCTCATAATGAGTTACCACATTCATATATAATATATTACATTTTCATTTGTGCATTAAACATTTCTGAACAGTTAAAATTCCAAATGGTTAAAGTATACCTTAATGTGTGTGTGTGTGTGTGAGAGTAAACACAAAATTTTGCACTAAATATCATGATTAAAAAATTGTTTATTTTTGAACTGAAATGCTTGGTGAATTATACTCCAATAAAGACAATTCCAGTTCATCTTTTATTACTTAGTAAGAGATGTAGAGGAGGTAGAGACGACCTTCCCATCGACCACCTCTTCCACCACGGTGATGATTGCCGTTTTGCTGGTGGAGGTCTTGGTGGAGGAAATCACGGCGCTGGTAAAACAAAAGAGGGAATTTTGTGGTTAGCAATCCCTGGACTTCCATTCTTCCTCTCCTGTAAGATGCTTTGGATAAATGAGTCCACCAAATAACTGATTTAATTTACCTGCCACTGGCCTCAGCATCCAGCAGCCTCCTGTACTCAGTGATCTCCAGCTCCAGTCTGGTCTTGATGTCCAGCAGCATCTGATACTCCTGAGCCTGACGCTCCAGATCAGCACGAAGCTGCACCAGCTGATCCTCCAGACTTGTCACCTAGTTTGGGAAAAAATAAATAACAAAGAAAACAAGATACAGTAAAGAATCCCAACTGTCAACTTTCACTTTTTATTTGGCAAGAGCAAAAACTTTGCATTTTCCAAAGATATAATTCGGTAAGACTCGAACCTTACCTGCACTTGGTATCCTGATAACTGCATGGCATAACGGGCTTGAGTCTCAGACAGCGTTCCCTCAAGGGAGCCTTTCTGTAGTGGGATAACCAGGGTGGAAATTTGCCTTATTACCACAAATGCATTTCCAGAACATACAGTAGACAAACATACAATATTTCTAGAAGTTCTGATGATGTGAATATCAAAGTGTCCAAAGTTTTTAGTCTCACCATGGCCAACAGAGACTGGAGCTCAATTTCCAAAGACTGCAAAGTGCTCTTAACGCTGTTCACTTCTGTTTTGGAGATGGCCAGTGTCTCAGTGCTGGCAGCAACCTCCTGTTTCAGGGTCTCAGACTGCCAGTGCAAAAATAGCAATGAGTTATAATAGGCCGAGATTTCGTGAATGTACTCAAAAGAGGACTAAGAATTAGTAAGTTCTAGATTAGTAGCTGCTGTAATGACATAGCTAAGCTTCCACAATAGGAGCCTGAAGTCACAGAGTTAGGCCTCAGAGTCAGCAGCTCAGATCTGTGCCATTTGCTACACCCTGATCTCCTTATGCTGGAGAACTGCAGAAGCTATTAAAATGAAAAGCTAGCGGCAGTCTGGCATTGATTATTTATGCTCCAGTAGGAATGCACCTTTGCCTGGAACCAGCCCTCAAGCTCTCTCTGGCTCTTGGCAGCAATGGCTTCATAGTGCTCGCGGATTTCTTCCATGACCTTGTTGAGATCTTGCTGTGGTGCAGCATCGACCTCAACATGAATCTGTCCGCTCATCTGGCCACGTGCAGCTAGCAGCTCCTGGAGAGACATAAGAGTAGCATGAGATATTTGGACCTCGACAAATCCATTAGAACCTGAATACATTTGCAAACCTTTTCTTTTCATTTCATCAAGAAGTGATTTTACCAAATCTATAAAACTTGACTTAACATACTTCAGCACATCTGCGTGACATATTTAAGTATGTTTATAATTTTGTTTGCTTGTACAGATTCATCACCTCCTCATGGTTCTTCTTGAGGAAGACAAGCTCCTCATTCAGGGCCTCAATCTGCAGGGTGAGATCTTTCTTGGTCAGGTTCAGATCATCCAGCAACCTCTTCAGTCCAGCAATATCAGCCTCAACAGACTGACGCATGGCCAACTCATTCTCATACCTATGTAGAGAGATTGTGTTAATTCTTACCTATGAGTGCCTTCCAATATGTCCTTTTACCCTTAGACATCTAGAGTAAGGACTTTATACATCATAATAAGATCTTACTTCATCCTGAAGTCATCTGTAGCCAAGCTGGTATTGTCAATGCTAAGGTGGACAGTACCATTCAACTGAATGGCATCTAGAATCTGAAAGCATCAATTCAAATAAGTGAGAGCACATGCAATAATCAAAATGGTCAACTCTGGGTAACTATGCTTCTTCAGAATCAGCAATTACTGAAAGAAAAGTACAGGGAGTGGTGAACAAATACTAATTTACTAAAAAGACTGATTGTGAAGTAGAATAGCTTTGAAGGCAGTGAAGAGTGCATGATTTCCCTTGCACACTTAACTTCATCAAAGCATGACTTTTCCTTAAAGGTGACCTGTGAATGATCTACCTTGGCTTGGAGCTCAGTAATGGTAGCCAAAGAGCCAGAGTGGTCCCGTGCAGTAGGTGAGGTCTTGCTGTCTAGGAACTGGCGGATCTTGAGCTCGAGATCTGCATTGGCCTTCTCCAGTGAGCGCACCTTCTCCAGGTAGGAGGCCAGACGGTCGTTGAGGTTCTGCATGGTGAACTTTTCATTGCCGATGATGCTACTGTCCGCTTCTCCAGCACCACCTCCAAATCCTGCGCCACCTCCAAATCCTGCACCAAAACCTGCACCAGAGCTGAAGCCTCCACCAACACTGCCTCCAGATGCACCAAAGGACAGGGACCTAGAAGCTTGGGAGATGCGAACCCCAGACCCTCCTGCTCCACCATAGACACTTCCAGCCCGCATTGCACTGACTCGGCTTCCTCCTCCACCAATAGACATACGCAAGGATCCCATGGATCCTCCGATCATGGATCCAGATGCAAAGCTATTGTGGGCAGAGAAGGTGCTGGCCATGTTGATGGAGGCTTTTAGTCTTACTCTGGAGAGTGAGTGAGATTGAGAAGTTCAGCAGACATTTATAGCCTGGTTGAATCGTCCCACTACAGATGCTAGTGGATTCACAGTAATTGCATGTTACGTAACATGCCAAAATTTATCATCATGGGGTATTTTTTTGATGGGTTCATGCCTTAAAGCTAGATTTTAGAGATTATGTGAACTCTGTATGATTGACAGCCACTCTCCCAGGAGCACATGTGGTACCAAGTGTCATTCCCACAGGGGTTTTTTTGCTTCAGGCTTGAATTCCTCAAGAACAGCATGAAGAGATGTTACTTATAGCAGGTTCATTTGCTGGTCAGATTGCTTCACATTTTTCAACAAGGAACCTCTTTGACTTCAAGTTTATAGTGTAGCAGAGAAAAAGACTACAGCAATGCAAATACGTTTAGAAGTTTTCACACAGCCGACTGAGGTCCCATATTTCACCAAGCATTTTTCATCTAGATAGAAATGCAAACACATGTATTTTACACACTCTGTGGATCTTGTCGGAGCACTTTTGCTCGGATCGCTCAACACTTACTCATTTGCATAAACTGTCATGTTTATTTTCAGTCAACTCTGAATTTTTGCTCACAAGAGCTGCTTTTACGATTAAACAATGTCCACAGATGATTGATCTCTTAGTTTTAAAAATAGTTTAAAAAATAAATCAAAGTGTGTGTCTGTCTGTGACTGTGTGACACACCCACAAACAAAACTGTGTACTCAATTGTAAAGTCCTCATATCTCTGATAAGTACGTGATTTAAATGCAGCTCTAAATTAAGGACAATACCACATGCTGAAACTGAAACCTGTATTATTAAATCTGTCCTTGCTGTTGGTGTTTAATAAAGGCAAGAAACTCTCATTTGTGCTGGAACCCCGAGCCACTTTACTTGTGATTTCAGCATTGGCATTAACAACGTGACCACACCCAGACAACCACAAGGTATAAAAACCTTCAGAGAAAAAAAGCAAAGAAAGCAAATGTATAGAGCACCTCCTAGTGGTCATTTTACAGACCACAAAGAAAACTTAAATAACGTATTGCTTCACTTAAGCTTCGTATACAAGATTAATGCGTAACAGCCTGAATCCTGAATGACAAACGCTTTCCTCTCCTTGAGGTTTTAAAAAAGAATTTTATTCAATGGACCCTTTAGATCAAAGTGCCAAACCTTTTGGCACCAGAAAATGGGAACTCTGCTTTTCCACATCTAACATCGATCAAGTAGATCCAAGCTAAATCAGTTCTGGTTCCTGCTTAACATCAACTGTGACTAACAATACTCACCACTGTCACACTGGTGGAACTAGAACTTCAACTAGAACTTCCATTGCTTGCCACTTCTTGTCTCTGAATCTGCAGTGGAGAAACAGCCTTTTCATTATGGTGAATATGTTTTTTTGCCTGGTTCCCATAAACATTCTTTTCTGGAATAATAAACAATAAGTAATAAACATTGTATAACGGCGCTTGTCATGTCACTGAGAAACTGTAAAGTGTAAACTGTATTATTATTATAATAATAATGATGATAATAATAATAAAAATAATAAATATGTTTAATTTATATAGTGCCTTTCTCACACGCAAGGTCTGAAAACACCAATTACAAATAAACAACTAAACACAGAAAAAAACTAAACACAGAATCCTCAAAAAGCTGCCAGCCAAGATCTAATTTCAGTGGCGTAGCTGCTCATAGTCCCACCGAAGGCCTACGCAGTGCCACCGCTCGAGCAGTCCTGAGTCCACTCAGAATCATCATACACACTCTCTGCCATCAGTGAGAGCAACAGGCACGCTGTAGTCTATAGCGAGTGGGAGGACACACATCACACATGGCGAATCAAGGCCTGGGAAAACCCACTGATCAAGACTGGGTCTGGTGCTCAGTCACAACCGGTAACCAGGGGACAAACAGACAAAAAAAAGCAGCAAAACAGAAAACAAACACAAACACACAAATGTCAATGCAACACACCTCAGAAACAAATGAAAGAAAGGAGAAGAGGCAGCCAAAACATGCACAGCGTACTCTCAACCAGAAACTGAAATTACGCACGAGATGGCTATGGGTTCAGTAAATCCTCTGTCCTGAAGATGTCGGAAAACTTAAAGTTACAGCTTTACCTCTTACTGTTACAAAGCACTGATACTGGAGACTCCTTCCATAAATGTCAAATAAACGATAAACATCTCCTTATAGAAAACTTCACCATATCAAGCATTACGCAAGTTTTTAATCCATTTAAGTCCCTGTGAATGAGCTGTTACTATAAATACAATACAAATACAATACAATACAATAATACAATAAAGTATTAGAATGAGCACATTAAGATTTGCATCTGTACTACTGTCAGAGCTGCCGTTATAGAAAATTAATCAACACCTACTGACCAATCACAGTCCAACAGCAGAGTGGGTGTAATAAAGAAGGCAAAGTCACCATATCGCTGATGTTGGACCAAGTCGCTTTGAGTCACTTTTTAACAAGCAAACCTGAATAATTATGGTTTATTGCTTTTATTTTGTAATATTTTAAATAAAAATGGAGCTGTATTTGCAGTATGAAAGAGTATTTGCACAGACTTGTAGATGATAAAATAGCAACTCAACGTAAATAAAGTATATAATTATCTTTCCTTTATGTGGAAATGTTGAAACAGAGTCTCTCTTTGAACAAGCCGCGCCTACTCCAGGTGCACAAACAGTTCCAAAAAAGCCATGACAAGTTATGTGACCACACTATCCATATATCTCCTTTCAATAAATCAGCCTTTTTGTCCTGTCACCCATTTATGCTCAGTGCCTTTAGGAATGTATTCAGCTCTGGGAGCTAACGATTCAAGAAATGAAGCTACACTAGTCGTTCACCTGCACTTTAGCCTCGGGTTCAGGGTGTGCCTGCTAATAGCACTAACATCTGTCGATTTTGTGCTAGCGTGACACAAACCATGACACAGCTACACTGTTTTACTTCAGTCTTGGATTCAGCTACCTTAGTGAAATGACTCACAAGTCAGTACTTGCTACCTAAATTTGTTTGTATATTCCAGTTTGCTTATCACAAAAATCGGTCAACGGAAGATGCTGTCAGCACTGCAGTTCACACAGCTCTCTCACAGCAAGGACAGATTCAAATTCGCAGATGATTCTACAGTCATTGGACTGATCAATGACTGATCACTGAGGGTGATGAGACAGCATATAGATCTTTTAGCATGGTGCCAGAACAACAGTCTCTCCCTAAATGCCAACAACACCAAGGAGATGATTTTCGACCCACGAAAGAGGATTGAAGAGCACGCACCACTGCACATAGATGAAACGGAGGTGGAGTTCAAATTGTATTCAAATTCAATTCAATTGAATTTTATCTGTAAAGCATTTTTAACAATGGTTCTGGTCACAAAGGAGTTTTACAGAAATATATTTTAGTACAAATTTATCCTTAATGAGGAAGCCAGAGGTGATGCCGTTGTGGAAAACCTCCCTGAGACGATATGAGGAAGAAACCTTGAGAGGAACCAGACTCACAAGGGAACCCATCCTCATCTGGGTGACACCGGATAGTGCGATTATAAATAAATTCCTTCTATAACTGTGTACGATATGGTCAAAATATAGACAAATATGTTTTCAGCCGAGACTTAAACACTGAGACTGTGTCTGAGCCCCGAACACTAAGTGGAAGGCTGTTCCAT
>CM074996.1:273364-283562 GCA_037576825.1 Pangasius krempfi | reverse complement strand
GATGGGTTCCCTTTTGAGCCTGGTTCCTCTCAAGGTTTCTTCCTCATATTGTCTCAGGGAGTTTTTCCTTGCCACTTTTGCTTCTGGCTCGCTCATTAGGGATACATTCACATATTTACAATATGATTTTTGAATCCATTTATTTCTGTAAAGCTGTTTTGTGCCAATGTCCTTTGTTAAAAGTGCTATACAAACAAAATTGAATTGAATTGAAATACAAGCTTGATGCAATTGGTCAAATGCTCTTAAAACAAAAGAAATATTGATCAACTTTAAAAAACCTCAAAATATACCTGATCCTCCACTGTTCACCTGCATGGTCAATGTGTTTAGTGAGTGGAATCTTTTAAACTTCTAGGTGTCCAGTTCATCTCAGATCCAACATGGTATAAGTACATAATGTACATTATCAAGTTCAACCTTTACTTAACAGTTGCTGAGTATATAGATTTGCTCCTTCATATTTACTTCACCCTCATTTAGCCTGTTCTGGAGTATGCTTGTCAAAGAACTTGAATCTTCTCAAAGGTGTTATAGACTAATTGGGAAAACACACACTATCCTGCCCTTTTTAGAGGAGAGAAGAGTGAAAGCCACAAAAATTAATTTGACAGGATTCTACAGGTCAACATCTATCTTTTCCATGTATATTTACCTCCTTAATTGAACTGCCAATACTCCCTACGAAAGGAGACAATTCGTACGTTCATTTATTCACATCAAAAGACATCAGGTGTCCTTTTTGTCAAATAAAAATTATATCAATTAATTTGTCTTGATATTTTACAATTAGGTGCAGGCTCTTTATTAGTACCTAGAATGAAGACTACAAGATGGGGCAGAGCTTTTTCCTACGAACCTGTGTAACAGCCTTTAAGGACTCAGACAAAGTCTCAATCTTTTGGTCTAGATTGAAAACATATTTGTTTAATGAAGCTTTTTGTTAATAACTTTTCTCTTAGGTAAAATCCCAGATCTGTGGGGTTCATAGAGAGTTTTGGTAAAATCAACAACAGACACATGAATTGTTTTGACTTGACTTTATTTTACTTTGTGAGCACTGAAAGAGCATGTCACCTGGATGGAAGTCATCTCATTGCTGTGTGGAGACTCAACATGCTTACTTGGTGATGCTTCTGCTCTCAGAAGTACTGGAGGAGCTGACCACTTTACCATCCACCACCTCCTCTGTGACAATCACAACCTTTCGAGTGGTGGAAGTAGAGCTGGATGAGGTGCTAGAAGAGGAAATAAAGACAGAGAGTGAGCAAAAATGTGAGGAGAGAAAACATCTAAATATTCCATGTATCTACTCAAATTTTCTCTGAAATGTTCACCTGGTGGTTGCTTCTCCATCCAGCAGTCTCCTGTACTCAGCGATCTCCAGCTCCAGTCTGGTCTTGATGTCCAGCAGCAGCTGATATTCCTGAGCTTGGCGAGCAAGATCAGCACGAAGCTGCACCAGCTGCTCCTCCAGAGTCGTCACTTGAACCTGATAGCCAGCGAGCATTTGTGCGTAGCGGGTCTGTGTCTCAGCCAGAGTGTGTTCGAGAGACGCTTTCTAAAGAGACAAAGAAGAGAAAAGAAAAAAACATGTTTAAGGAAGGGTGTTTCATGAAGGTTAGCAGTCATAATGAGGATTAGCTGAAAGCCATATTAATATTACACACAAGTTGATTTATATCATGATTAGCAAAAAATATATGAATGTTAGTGAGAAATTGTGTCATATGGATTAACATTGTCAGGATTAATGAGGACTATTATGAAAGGTCTACATCATGAAAATTATATTATATTATATTATATTATATTATATTATATTATATTGTAGTTTTTGGATGTTTGTGCTAAGAAGCTCTCACCATGCTAAGCTGTGACTGAAGCTCGATTTCCAGACTCTGAAGTGTGCGCTTAACTTCTGTACTTTCAGATCTGGATGTTTGGAGTGTTTCTGTGCTGATGGTGATCTCTTTAGTTAGTTCTTCACTCTGTGGAGACAAAAATCACAAAAACAATTAAAAATCTCAGAATGACACACTTCTGAGCACTGAGAACATGTTAAACATGTGCCAATTCAGACTCACCTTGGTCTGGAACCAGGCCTCAATGTCTTTGCGGTTCTTGGCGGCCACAGATTCATAATGCTCGCGGATTCCAGCCAAGATGGCCGTCAGGTCTTGCTGTGGTGCAGCATCCACCTCCACATTCACCTGTCCACCCATCTGAGAGCGAATCAACAGGAGCTCCTACAGGAACACAGCTGAGATGTTAGCTACTGATATCATTGTATCCACAAAGACAGAGTGAACTCCTCAGGGATCTTTTGGATTGATGAGGTCTAGGTGCATTAAATGTATCACAATACACTGTGTAACTGATAATTGTGTGATAACTGTGACATGCTGTAATTTAAATGAAGTGATTCTTTGTGCAGATGGTTGAAGATCATGCTTCACCTCCTCATGGTTCTTCTTCAGATAGATCAGCTCGTCCTTTAGACCCTCTATCTGCATCTCAAGATCTGATCTGGCCAACGTCAAGTCATCTAGAACCTTCCTCAGCCCGGCAATGTCTGCCTCCACTGACTGCCTCATGGTCAGCTCGTTCTCGTACCTGTCCCAATTAAAAAAATATCTGTTTTACACCTGTAATTTGTCTCAACCTGAGACGGTCAAATTGAAGAAAAAAGAAACTCTGGTTTAATCGTCCAATGCTGCATTTATTTATTGTAAGAGAATTTGTAAAAACATACAAATGTGTAACATACAGATGTGTAACTCCTATTTTTGCAAAAATACTAAACCAGAACAGGAGTTCAACCATCACTCTGCTCCCTATTAGACTACACTAAAGTATCATGCACATTACATAATCTTAGAAATAAGTGTTTTGGACTCTCACTTTACTCTGAAGTCATCAGCGGCAAGTTTGGCATTATCAATGTTGAGGTACACTCCTCCGTTCAGAATAATGCCACCCTGAATCTACAAAATAAACACAAAGTTAAAAAAACACCATTTATATACATTTTTTAATTTCCAATAAAATATTAAAGTATAAAAAGGTACAAAAGATAGATGTGGCCCCTGTAGTGCAAGGTAATTGGGTGTATTAGATGGACATGACCCCTGTAGGGAAAGGGAATTGTATGAAATAAGGGAGTGGCCTCTGTATGAGGAGTGGATCAGGTGAAAGAGATGGGCGTGGCCTCTGTATGGGGAGTGGATCAGGTGAAAGAGATGGGCGTGGCCTCTGTATGGGGAGTGGATCAGGTGAAAGAGATGGGCGTGGCCTCTGTATGGGGAGTGGATCAGGTGAAAGAGATGGGCGTGGCCTCTGTATGGGGAGTGGATCAGGTGAAAGAGATGGGCGTGGCCTCTGTATGGGGAGTGGATCAGGTGAAAGAGATGGGCGTGGCCTCTGTAGGGGGAAGGGATTGGGTGAAAGAGATGGGCGTGGCCCCTGCATAGAGGATTGAGTGAAAGACATGGGCGTGGCCCCTGCATAGAGGATTGAGTAAAAAGGATGAACACAGAGACATAATAAACGTCACTCCACATCTCCGAAGAGAAATGAGGGAGGAAGTGGTGAAATTGGAATTTCCTGCTATTATATGCTATTATGTAGCATATATAGCTACTATATAGCTACCACACATGCAGAGTGACAGGTAAACATGCAAAGCAACATGTGAACGTGTATAAAGGTAAAAGTGCAGAGTGAAGGGTAAATGTGCAGATGCATTTAAAAATATGATTTGTGATATGTGGTCATTCTAAATGGTTTACATGGGATTCCATGGGTGCACCGTATCCTCTCTATAATGACATGACTACAAAGGCTGACTCCCTAAATAGTGCATAGTGGTTAGTAAGGAAGGGTTAGTGAGCAAGACTAGCCCATACCTTGGCCTGCAGGTCACTGATGGTGGCAAAGTAAGCAGAGTAGTCTCGGGCCTTGGGTGAGGCCTTGCCCTCAAGGAACTGGCGGATCTTAAGCTCCAGCTCAGCGTTGGCCTTCTCCAGCAAGCGCACCTTCTCCAGGTAGGTGGCCAGACGCTCGTTCAGGTTCTGCATCGTCAGCTTCTCATTGGTCGAAACATCGGCGGCGTCGGCGAGGTTGAAACCACCTCCGACACTTGACCTGACAGTAGAGATGCGCACTCCGAGCCCTCCGGCTCCTCCGTACACACTGCCACCTGCCTGGCTTCCATAGCGCAGGGATGAACCGCTCCTCAAAGAACTCCCAGAGGCTAGTGCGGAGGAGGAGGAAGAGGAGATATAGCTTCGGTTGGAGAAAGCGCTGTTCATGATGATGCCGATGTAGAACTATTCTGCTCAAGCTGGAGAAGAACGAGTGGCAAGAGGGGAGAACTGGCTGCTTTTAAAGCCCTGAAAAAAAGGGGTGGGGGTTTGGGGGGGGAAACTTTACAGAACATTCCTTGCCTCAGGGTGAAAACACCTCAAACCAGACCAACCTGTCTAGGATAAAGAAAGCCACCAGTGGAATTTGCACAGGTGACACTGCCTCTGGCTGATCATGTGGGCGAGAGAGAGCAAATCACAGCCAGAGTTTAACTCATTTTATGGTTATACAAGCATGACATTTTAATCACAAAGCATCTCCACATGCAGATGTCCAGAGGTGCGGCTCACAAAGAAATGTTATGAGGTGATTTTGCACAGGATGTCAAGAACTTTAGTGAATTAAAAAAAAGAACTGCAGCAGGAGGCTCGTATAAATTTACTGTACACTTACACACATAATAGCTTAACTCTAATAAAATACAGATCATCAGCTCAGTTTAAACCCATCAAAAGTGGTCCAGAATTCCTGCTCTTGTATTTAAGTATTTAAGAATCTATTTACTTTTAAAAAGTATCATTCATTGAAAAAGTACATACTTTTATTACTTTTAGTAACAGTTTTAACAGTTTAATACTTACTAAATGTATGATATTGGAAGAAAGTATAACAAGTGTATTTAAATTGTAATTAAGCCATGATTGAGCTCGAGACATCTTAAAGGCATTTAGCTGAGTTTTTTATTGCACTTGAGTAGATTTAAGAATGTAATTTGTAGACAAAATTGTTATCACACGTAGTCCATCATAACTGTCTTTAACTGTCTTTTACAGCATAAATGACACAAAGAAAAACAAACACTTTAGTACTTATATAATAGAATAATAATATTCCTTTTCACTTTTATAAAATCACATAAGCTCTATTTTATCCAATCCTAACTGAAAAGTGGCAACTCTTAATTTCTGTAAATAATTTTTTTTCAATTTTTGATAAACTTAATCAACTGAGCATCAAGTATATTTTTTTCTCAATTTAAGAGTTAAAAATAAACACAGAATGAATTTTAAAAAATGTTTTAAGTAATAAACGGACCTTTGATGAAAAGTGTTACGCGTTACAATCCATTCTCATGTATAAATTACACATCTCTAGGTCAAAGATCCAATGTGGTACATTACAAACTAACATTAATCTATTTTGTGAATGTCGTAGAATTCTAAAACACAATGGATAATTTTGTGCTGATTTTTTTTATAATGTGGTCCATGAAGGGTTAATCAATGAGATCAAAATAATCCCTTTATAAATACTTATAAAATCCCAAATGAGGAGTTTTCACACATTAGTTTATTGGTTTTATTCTAATCTATAAACCAGTGGTGAAACTCTGCACTAGATTTGGTGTGAAACTTAAATAAACTTTTCTCCTTTTTGTTTGTAAAGGCAGTTGATAATGTTTGCTCAGGAAGCTCGAGGTGCTGAGCGTTATTATTTCTGTAAGCTTGGAGTGACTGTGCATTGCGTAAGCCTTTAGCCCTGTAAGTCAGATCCGTGATTCTTTCGCTTGAAGCCAATAAAAACAAGGCCTCAGGAGGTGAAACTGATTTAATGCACGGATACCGAACATGTTTTACATTGTGGAGGAAATTCTTATTGCAAAAGAGAACCGTGTGCGAGTTACTTTAACCTGTAAGACACTATTTATGAATTATTCATTTAATGGATGGAGAATAAAGCTAATTAATTGGATTTCCTGCAAGGTTCATCATTGGGTGGTGAAATTGCATGTAAATCAACAGCACATTAAAGTGATCTACACACGATCTCACTTTTCTATTCTATCTCTGATCTATTCTCAGAGATCACGTATAAATGCACAGAAGCATGTTAGAACTATGATGCATTTTATTATACATTATTTTCAGGCACTAATAAAACCACCTGCAGTGAAACTGATCTGCGTTTGCATGGAAATGCAGCATCAGGGCATCAAAAGCGTGTTTTAGGAACAATTTGATAATTATTTCCTTTGAACCCAAGTGTTGGTTCTCAAACATTAAAGCTCCTGAAAATCATTTTTCTGTTCAATGTAATGATCTGTAACCTTCAGGTTTAGGACGTCTGTCAGCTCTGCAGTTTGTGTGTGTGTGTGTGTGTGTGTGAGAGAGAGAGTGTGTGCGTGTGTGTGTGTGTGTGTGAGAGAGTGTGCATGTGTGTGTGTGTGTGTGTGTGAGAGAGTGTGAGAGAGAGATAAAGATCAGTGACTCAACCAGTTCAACATTTCTGCAGAAATTTTCCGTCAGTGAGACGAGAACAGACTTGCCTTACATTCTGTCACCTTCACACACACACACACACACACACACACACACACATATATATATATATATATGCAACATGCAACAAAACTGTCTGTTTAAAAAAAAAAAAACATTTTATATATAATCAGTATAACAAAAAAAAGTCTATAAACAGCCAAATACACAGTTAATAAAGTTCCTTCACTTATTAAACTAATTTCTGCATGAATCATTTATCCTGTAACACACACACACACACACACACAGATATATATATATATTCCTAGTGATTTTTGATGCATTTATGCAGAAATCATTGATTTCCTCATAATGGTGACTTGTATTCTGACCCACGGTGCTTGTGTGCAATAACCGCACGCTGTAGGGTTATTCCTCACGTCTCATCTTTGCTTTACCTACAGCTAATAAAGCCTCAGGCTTTGGGCGTTTCAGGCGAGTAATAAACAGTTTTATACATTTACAACTTTTACATATTTATATAACCTGAGCTTCAAGCTGGGAAAGTCATAAAAGAAGAGCATGAATCTGTCTTATTTTACTCTGTTTTATTTTAGTAATAAAAATAAACTCTTCTGTATGAAACCCTGCACTTTCCTGAGCTCTGAACGCGTCCTGTAAAGAATCCAGACTTTCTAGTCCGAGCCTGTTGAAAGCCGCCTGCTGAGGGGCCCTGCATCGCCACTCTCACTACAAACCCCCACACTGCCGCCCCGTGCCGCCCCACACCCCCTCAGGCCTCAAAGCATTCAGCATTACAAGGTGTTAGCTCATCTCACTTTACACAGAAGTGTTTCCTGTAATAACACACACACACACATCAAAACAATTCTGGTGAATTTTAGCAGCAATCCTGATTTACTACACCACACTGCTGTTGAATTCCTGATTGTGGTTGGTCAGAAGGTGTTGATTAGTTTTCCATAACAGCAGCTCTGACAGTATCATTAATATGGTGAACTTTTCTTAAATTAAGGAGATGTTTATGTAACATTTTTGGAAGGAGTCTCCAGTGTCAGCGCTCTGTAACAGTCAGAGGTGAAGCTGTAAGTTTTCCGACGTCTTCAGGACAGAGGAGTTTACGCTTCTTTGCGGTTTCTCGGTAACAAGCTGCATTTTTTTGTCTTATTAACTTCAGGAGAGAATAAAGAGACGCTGGTGAGGGAACGACTGTTTATAGCTGCTGTACCGCAAGTGACAACAGGAACTGACTTGTTTCACAGAACATTAATGTAACTATAAATGGATAAAAAGTATGACGTTCTTTAATAAATAAAAAACTGTAATTGTAGGTAAATTGCTGTGAGAGGAATGAAATGCTTGGGAAACAGAACGAGTGCATTAATATGCAGCTGCACTACTGCCAGAGCTGCTGGTATAGAAAACACCTTCTGACCAATCAGAGTGCAGAATGAATGCAGGAGTCACACAACCGCCACCTTGCAGGTATAAACTCTGTGAATGAACACAAGAGCACGTGACTCGGCTCCACAGCGGTGCGATGTGTGTTCAGTTACACAAATAAAAAGTGTAGGATGCGATGCATTTGAATGCAGAGTGTCAGGTGGAACAGAGCTGAATAACTTCACACACACACACACACACACACACACACACACACACACAGTGAGTGTATCCGGTTCTGCGTGTCTGACTGTTTTCTGTGTAGTGAGCACTGACATGGCCACCGGGCGACTCGCCTCACTCTCATACACACTCGCACTCGGAGCTGTGCACTGTGCAGATTCTCTCAGACTGAAGACTTAAAGCCAAATAAAGGCTTAATGTGGTAGTTTTGAGTGCAAGTGTTAATCAGAAACGTGTGCATTCCATCTGTGAGGATTTTATTACCTGGATAAGACGAAGTGCAGGAACGTCTGTGATATACACGTGTGAATTTCCTGATGGAAAACTCCCTGAGATGATATGAGGAAGAAACCTTGAGAGGAACCAGACTCTAAAAGGAACCCGTCCTGTGTGTGACGCCGGATAGTGCGATTATAAATCATTCTCTTCTGTAACTGTGTGCTACATGGACAAATAGTGCAGTTGTGTAACCAGGAAATAATCACAGTTTTCACATGAAGTCTGTTTTGTTGAAGTTATCAGCTGTTCACTGATGGAGACCTGAGTGTAAAAGTGTTTGTCGTAATTGCAGTCGTGTTAAGAGACTAGACTACAGAGAAACTGGGGGAAAAAAGAATTCGCTGCAGACTCACAACATGGCCGAAACAGACTCCATTTTCTCTCAGACGCATTCATGTCCATGTTCAAGGTCACTGGACGTCTAATCACACACACCACATCACAATCTGTCACCCTCCTATAAATACCCCGACTCTCACACGGGCGCTGTGTTGAGATGATTCCAAGCTGCTTTGACTCTGTGGTGGTTTCTTGGCTGCTTTTTTTGCTGATCTTTGACCCTTGTGTTTTTTCCCATTACTTTTTGGAATTGTGTTTTGGATCTGTCTGATGTTAATAATCACTAACCTGCACTTGCTTCCGTCTCTGCCGCTGACACAATTTATCATTCATTTCACTTGTTACCTTTTAAATTTATGCATCAATCCAAAACATTACACCCCTTAAATATAGTAATTACCACACACACACACACACACACACGCAAAACACACACACACACACACACACACACACACACGCAAAACACACACACATACGCACACACACTGATAAACATTTCTGTAGAATTTTTCAGTCGGGTGTTTGAGTGTCTCCTAATCATAAACAGCTTGATATCAACAAATGCACACACGCACACACCCTAAACCCTACGGCCCCACCCTAAACTCGATGGCCCCACCCTAAACCCTACGGCCCCGCCCTAAACCCTACGGCCCCGCCCTAAACTCGATGGCCCCGCCCTAAAACCACCAGCCCCGCCCTAAAGCCTACGGCCCCGCCCTAAACCCTACAGCCCCGTCCTAAACTCGATGGCCCCGCCCTAAACCCTACGGCCCCGCCCTAAACTCGATGGCCCCGCCCTAAAACCACCAGCCCCGCCCTAAACCCTACGGCCCTGAGCTAAGCACACACACACACACACACACACACACACATTGATAAACATTTCTGTAGAATTTCTCAGGAAGGTGTTTGAGTGTCTCCTAATCATAAACAGCCTGATATCAACAAACGCACACACACACACACACACACACACACACACACACACACGCACACACACACACACACACACACATACTTTCATTCTCACATTTCACCTAAGTGAATAAACCCTACAGCCCCGAGTTAAACCCTACAGCCCCGAGTTAAACCCTACAGCCCCGAGTTAAACCCTACAGCCCCGAGTTAAACCCTACAGCCCCACCCTAAACCCTACACCCCCCGAGTTAAACCCTACAGCCCCGAGTTAAACCCTACAGCCCCACCCTAAACCCTACACCCCCCGAGTTAAACCCTACAGCCCCGAGTTAAACCCTACAGCCCCACCCTAAACCCTACACCCCCCGAGTTAAACCCTACAGCCCCGAGTTAAACCCTACAGCCCCACCCTAAACCCTACACCCCCCGAGTTAAACCCT
>CM074996.1:248328-260863 GCA_037576825.1 Pangasius krempfi | reverse complement strand
AACCTTCACACACCATGTCTTCATGGAGCTCGCTTTGTGCACAGGGGCGTCGTCATGCTGGAGCAGGTTTGGGCCTCGTTACAGGGCTCAGCGTGTGGAGTGGGCAGAGGTTCAGTGTAAGGCCCGTTTGGCCCTGAAAGGATGATATCTCGTTAAGGGAACCAAGTGTGAGAGTGGGGAGGATGAGGAAGTGCACGCTGGCCCCCAAACAGCTCAACCAAAACCAAACACCTTAGCCAAGGTGCAGACCAAGTCATGCTGTAGTCTACTTATAGGAGCAGTAGTTATAGAAACGATAACGTATTAGAACAAGTGCATTAGTAGAAAACCTGAGACTTGCAGCTGTACTAGTGTCAGAGCTGCTGTTATAGTAAATTAATCAACACCTACTGACCAATCACAGTCCAGAATGCAACAGTGCTGTGGTGCAGTTTTGGAGCGCTGCTCTGTAGCGCTAGCCACCAAGCTGATTACGGGAGCAGTGCATGTGAGGGTCGTGGTGCTGATGTCACACGATGAGGGGTCAGAAATGTGGGAGCTTCAGAACATTAGGCTCAACACGAAGAGTACCGCGGTGAGGCAGGAAGCAGCAACTCAAAATAGCCTTTTTCCTGAACGACCTTAAAGGCACCAAATGATAAACAGAACAAATCGTTCTCAACTTAAAGGACACAAATCTTTATTTCGAAATCAGGTTCTAACCTCGTCTTTAGTCTTACATTCTTTCTTTTCCTTAATGTACTTTCTCTGTAATTCTGAGCTCCCCTTCTTCACTTCCCTTAATGTTTTTTAATTCTTTCTTTTCCTTAGTACTTTCTCTTTCTTTCTTTCTTTCTTTAAATCAGAAAGAGTAGAATGGTGCTGCTCTGTTACATGGCACAGCTCCATGTCCGCACATGGAGTGAAGCATTCGGAGGACTTATAAAGAGGCGTGGCCACGTGCAGCGTGTTTAGGCTGGTTACCTGTGATAAAAGCCCGTGTAGGTGGATTTGCCTGAAAGGGCACTCATGGCGTTTCAGGCCTTTTAGTTCCAGTGAAGGGAAACTGTAATGCTACAGCATACAAAGACGTTCTATACAACCATGTGCTTCCACCTTTGACACAACAGAACCACATAAGGGTGTGATGGTCAGGGGTCCACAGACTTTTGCCTGTATAGTGTATCATATGTTTTATCCATTTATAGTTACAGTAAATTTTATTTCCTTAGCCTCTCTTTTTTCTCTCTTTTGAAGTTAATAAGACAAAAAAAACATAGCTTGACGTTACAGAGGAACTGCAAAGCGTAAACTCCTCTGTCCTGAAGATGTCAGAAACATCTTCAAAAAGTTACCTCTGACTGTTACAAAGCGCCGACACTGGAGACTCCTTCCATAAATATTAAATAAACGTCTCCTTACTTTAAGAAAACGTCACCATATCAACGATTACACATTTTAAAAATCTGCTTATGATATGTTAGAAAGAGCGCATTAATATAAACCTGTGATCTGCAGCTGCACTGCTGTTATAGAAAACTAATCAACACCTTCTAACCAATCAGAGTCCAGAATGCAACAGCGCTGTGGTGTAAAGCTGATTTTGAAACTTGACCACAAGAATCAGCAGCATGTTTCTGAAACTCTGAACTTTGGGCTTGTTGCCTCCTCACTGTTTGTTCCTGGCAAACGTCATTCTTCAGAATCCATGTTCGGAATCCCTCAGCTGTTTCTGTACACTGGCATCTGCTCCTCGTCTTCCTCTTCCTCACATAACTACAGAAAAGAGAAATGATAAACCCTAACAAACACACACACACACACACACAGTATTAAACACTATTGGGGGATTTTTCTGGATTTGGCCTGGAGCCGTCTGTGTGTGTGAGCAAGTGTAGGGAAGTTAACGTGTTATAATTAAGGATGATTTGACTCAGATGTGCACACGGATCTAATTATAAGCTGAACAAACACACAGTTAAACCACACACACAGTTCATCTGGAGTTCACTTCCATGCAACTGCACGCACAGTTACAGTGATTATAATACCATGAGCTGTTCTTCTCGGTGGAAATCAGATGTTTCTATGGCAACACCCTATAGACATCAAAGTTTATATATCATATATCAAGGTGATGAGATCAGAAATATCAGAACATGTGACTAGCAGGTGTTTCTTGTTGCCCAGGTGAGTCCTGTTAGATTGATTGTTTAAACAATTAATAGCTCTGAATGTCTGCTCTTGGTTTGATCCCTGGGTTTCACCGGTGGAGACTGCGTTTGTTGTTAAAAAGGATAAACCAACATGAAGACCAGAGAGCTGTCTATGGGAGAAAAGCAAACCATTTTGAAGCTGAGAAAAGACAGAAAACCAATCAGAGTCATCGCATAAGCGCTGGGAACAGCCAATACAACAATGTGGAATGTTCTGAAAAAGAGAGAAACCACTGGTGTTCTAACAACCGGACATGGAACAGATTGTCCAAGGAAAACACCAGCAGCAGAAGACAGAAACATTGTGAGAGCTGTGAAGAAAAACCCAAAAACAACAGTCAGTGACATCACCACCAACCTCCACAGGGCAGGGTGAAGGTACCACAATCCACCGTTAGAAGAAGACTTCAAGAGCAGAACTATAGAGGCCACACCACAAGATGCAAATCACTCATGAGCAGTAAGATCAGAAGACCAGAATCACTAAGCAGTTTTATTTACGGTGAATGTTAAACACACACACACACACACACACACGCACACACACTTAGGTGTAAGTTTAAGTTATAACTTAAGGCTACATTAAAACTCCGCCGCTTGGTGCAGCAGATTATTTTCTAGTAGTGTGTAATCTCAAACTTTGCAGCCATTTATGTTCCAACTAGGCTACGACAGAACTTACATTCAGCTGCTGCAGCTGGCTGCTGGAGAATATCACTGAAACATCGAAAATAAGAATGAAACACTTTTGAGTGCAGATAACAAACCTGACATCAGACTGGACCTCAGACAAACGTACTTAGTACGGAAACACAGCTATAGTAAATATTTAAACCTTTCAAAAAAAAAGTACACGTTGCATAAAAGCTTCTGTGCTCAATATTTTGTCCTTTAAAGGGTGTGTGTATGTATGTGTGTATGTATGTGTGTATGTATGTGTGTGTGTGTGTGTGTGTGTGTGTGTGTGTGTGAGAGAGACTCATCTGTCATCGCTGTCAGTGATTTGGCGTGACACTGTGAGCAAGAAAAGGGGTTTGTGTGAGTCCTCTCAGGACTCCACCTATAGAACCGGCTCTGACAGGCCCGGCATTAACACAGGACCCACACACACACACACACACACACACACACACACACACACACACACACGGTTAGATTAAGTTTCAGTTGTAGCCCTCGGGAGTTGTAACACTTGGGAGTGTGAAAGTTGTTTAAATCCTTTTTTTTTTAAATATCAAATGCAAGACAGAATTCACATTAATTAATCAATTAAAAAGTAACTACAATTACAGTTTAACAAATTAATCTGGTTTATGATTTTTTTATAGAGGAAATTTAACCCTGAATTTGCATCAAATCATCTGCAGGATCCTTGCTCTGGATTCTCTGCCTTTAGGGGGAAGTGATATTATTAAAATATGACTCATTACTGTTAGCTTTTCTCACACTGAATATGCTTTAATCATGTGCACACACACACACACACACACACACACTACATTATACTATAATATAATTAATTTAATATAATAATAAAAGGTTTCCCCTTAATAGCCAATATAATTACGTTATTATAATAACTTGTAAAATAGACATATAAGAACCTGCACATGACCTACCTATACTACCTGTAGGACACAGCAAGGGAACGTTCTGAAGGTTCTCCTTCATGGAACGCTGCAGAGTCAATCTAAAATTGGGTGATCTGTCTTTGGGTGGTATGATACGGCAGAAACCCTGCAAGGCCACTGGGCAAATCATCTGTCCATCAGCTAACTCAGATGATTTTGGAGTAACCTTGAGGGTTTCTCCCCAAGGTCACCTTACTAAGGCTTGTAGGAACCTGTCCAGCTGTGTTAAACCCGACCCCGGCTCTTTGGGGATCGTGGTGGACTAAAAATTACTAGAAAGGTAGTAATAAGGTTATGATCCACTAGCAATATAGCATCCACAGTACAATGACCACGTACAGCTTTAGCGTAGCATCATGTGCGCACCAGAATCTGCACTGAACTCCACTTCCCACAGTGCACCTCCACCTACAAACATGGACACCTTGGACTACAACACCCACACGCCACGTTATTGTCATGTTCACAGTCACCCGATTACCGATTGTACACCTGGACTCAGTCACCTGCAGAAACATAGAAGCACCTTCACTGCACTTTCACTTCACGAAGTGTTCGTTCAGATCTGTATATTCATCTGACGGACCAAGCCTTAATTCATGTGTGTTTTCTGGTTTTGACTCTAGTGTGTTTTCTGGTTTCTCTGGTTGCACATCACCTGACCCACTGCCTCTTCTCTGTTTTTGACCTTTGCCTAGTGAGCTGGATTTGTTTGCTACTGGCAGTTGTTTTAAATAAAAACACGTCTCTGCCACCTGCACCAGCACCAGGGGCAGAGTAAAGGTGGTGGGAGTCGCTGGGCTTTAAACGTTGTTAGGCTCCATACATACACCACGACATGAACCTACACCTGCTCCAACCAGTAACAAGCAAGGAGCAATATACTTGACCATACAGAACATTTTTTTAATTATAAAAATTCAGGAATAGTTCAATTCAATTCAATTCAATACTCAGGACTCCTGATTTACTGATTTACTTCTTGCGGAAACTGTGATGAATTTATTGGTTGCACTTTTGCACTATTTGTCCTTATAGTACACAATAATAGAAGGGGTTTATTTATAATCGCACTCTCCGTTGCACCCAGATGAGGACGGGTTCCTTTTGAGTCTCAAGTCTCAAGGTTTCTTCCTCATATCATCTCAGGAAGTTTTTCCTCACCACCGTCACCACTGACTCACTCATTAGAGATAAATTCACACATTTACAATATAAATTTTGAATCCATTTCTTTCTGTAAAGCTGCTTTGTGACAATGTCCTTTGTTAAAAGTGCTATACAAATAAAACTGAACTGAATTGAATTGAAATAGTTAAAGAATAGTTAAAGTGTCCAAACTAACAGCTGCAGTCTAACCTAGAGAAGGTGCAAAATACTGTCCACCTTGTTTAGGAGCAATATTGTCCACCTTGCAGAAAATAACAAATAATTAGCAAATAATTTATTATATAATAGCAACTAATTAGCCACTCTAAAACTTTAATTGTATCTGATTACAACTTTAATACTTTTGAATCAGTATCAATCATTAATTATATGCATTTATAATTCACTATATGTTCATTACAAATATAAGTTTAAAGATGCCTAACTAGTGAATGCGCTGTTTGTTGCTTTATGTTGTACAGCTAGTTTTGGAGTGACTGCTGTAATGACACATTCTAATTATATCCACCTGGTTAGAGTAGTTTGCATGTCATAGCTCCTGTGCAGCAAGATCCTTCTGCAGTCAAGCAGCTGGTAATATCAAACTTTTCACATTTTTCTTTTTTGCTGCACTTTTGTGACAGTCCCTAAAGCTTCAGCGACACAGATACTTGGAGTGAGAAAATGTTGTACCAACTCGGAATCTGTTTTCCAACTTGATTAAATGGGTAAAGTACGCTCTATTTTTGATGTTACATTCAATGCATATAGCTTAGTTCTGGTCAATAGTGCATGAACAGCATGCTAAGTATGAAACTAACTTCACTGCAGTAAGAGACATGATGCCACCAGCTTAGCCAAATCAAACTTCTCTACACAGCTCATACAACACATAACACATGCTAATATGGATTGTGAACAGGTAGCAATGTCTCAGTGGCCCATCAAATTAAGGCCATGTTGAAACTAATACAAATGAAATTCCCAAAATAAAAAGCCCACTTTCAAGTTTTTTCTTTTTGTGCTCCACTATCATATTTTGTGCTATTTGACATTATGACTAGCTAATATCACTAACCCATGTGACTGCACCTGCATGACCCTCCCATTGCCAAAACCTAGACCAGTAAACACAAGCCAATGGACAGCTACACAAATCAAAGGACCTGTTTTCAACTAGAGTGGATATAAAAAGTTTACACACCCCTGTTAAAATGCAGGTTTTTGTGATGTAAAAAAATGAAACCAAGATAAATCAGGTCTGAAGTTTTTTTCCCCTCAATGTGAAATTACAGCGTATAACAATTAAGTGAAAAACAATCAGAAACATTTTAGGGAAAAATAGGAAAAATGAAAAAGTTACAATAACCTGGTTGCAACAGGTCCTTTGATTTGTGTAGCTGTCCATTGGCTTGTGTATAATTGGGGGTGTGGCTGTGTTCAGAATGAACCAATCACAATCAATCTCATGTTCTAAAGTAATTATCATACAGCGGTCATCAATGAAATTATTCTGATTAACCCCAAGTAAAGACCAGCTGTTTCTGTAGAAGTTTCTTCACATCTTCTTGGTTTTCATCTCACTACTGAAGCCACGGTCTGCAAAGATCTGACAAAGCCTGTACGGGGTCCCACTGTGGAAAGGTATTGATCAGGAGAGCGGTACAAAAGATTTCCAAAACATTAGATGTAGCATGGAACAATGTGAAGGCCTTCATCAGCAAGTGGAGAAAACAGAGCACCACAGTGACATCACCAAGAACAGGACGTCCCTCCAAAATATACATTAGGACAAGACAAAAACTTACCAGGGAGGCTGCCAAGAGACCTACAGCAACATTAAAGGAGCTGCAGGAACATCTAACACGTACTGACTACTCTCTGCATGTGACAGCAATCTCTCGCACTCTTCACATGTCTGGACTGTGGGGTAGGCGGCTAGACGGAAGCCCTTTCTCACAAAAAACCTCCAAGCTCAACTAAATCACCCCAAACCATGTGGCAATATGTGTTCTGATGAGACCAATTCCAAAAGGTACAATAATTCCATAATTCCTAAAGTTATGTTTAGTGCAAAAAACACATCACCAAAAGAACACCACACCCACGGTGAAGCACGGTGGTGGCAGCATCGTGCTTTAGGGCTGCTTTTCTTCAGCCAGAACTGGGGCTTTTATCAAGGTGGAGGGAATCATGAATAGCTACAAATACCAGTCGATTTTAGTGCAAAACCTTCAGGTGTCTGCTATTAAGCTGAAGATGAAAAGGAATTTCCCCTTTTAGCATGACAATGACCGAAAGCATACATCCAAATCAACAAAGGAACGGCTTCGCCAGAAGAAGGTCAATGTTTTTGAATGGCTGAGCCAGAGCCCAGAGCTGAATCCAGCTAAACATCTGTGGGGTGACCTGAAGCCACTGTGCACAGTTTGCTCTCACAATGGCTCTAGAATGTTTCTGCATGAAAGACTGAGAAAATGTTGCCAAGTCAAGATGTGCCACGCTGATAGACTCTCTTTTTTTTTTTTTACATCACAAAAACCTGCCATTTTAACAGGGGTGTGTAGACCTTTTATGTCCATTGGAAGTATTGAAAACCTAAATATTTATTCATAGATTTTGATTAATCTTAGGGGCCCCCTTTTGCACTGGGCCCTGGGCTACATCCAGGTTATCCTGTGCATAAGTCTGGTCCTGCCTGGCACTATATGAAAGAGCCCATTCAGTGCTCTGGGCTGCATGTCACTGTCATGTCCTGTTCAGACCTTCACTGTTTTGAGGGGGAAGGAAGATCAGTCCTTGTGGAAGATGGGGAAGGAAGTGAAGAGAGGGCAAAAATGGCCCGGCAGAGAGAATGACGTGTTAGCAGAAGGCTCCAAGTTTCTTCAATTCAATTCAATTCAATTCAGTGGACATTTTCACAAAGCAGCTTTACGGAAATAAATGGATTCAAATGGATTCTTGGTGTGCACATGACTGAGGACCTCTCCTGGCTGGACTGTCAAAATCTGTGTAGCCAAGAAGGCCCAGCAGCACCTCCACTTCCTACGGAGGCTGAAGAGAACCAGAACCCCCCCCCCCCCCATCCTCACAACCTTCTGTAGAAGGACATCCTAAACAGCTGTCTCACCATGTGATACGGGAACTGCACAGTCTCGGACTGGAAGTCCCTACAGCGAATTGTGAGAACAGGTGAAAAGATCCTCAGAGTCTCTCAACCCACCATCGATGTCTCTTACAACAACCACTGTATCCACAAAGCCATCGGTATTGCAGAGGATCCCTCTCACCGCTCTCATGGACTCTTCACCATCTTGCCATCTGGCAGAAGGTACAGGAGCATCCGAGCCACCACCAGCAGTCTTCACAACAGTTTCTTCCCTGAGGCAGTCAGATGACTCAACACCCTGCTGCCTCCCAACAATCATCTGGGCTAGTCAAACACCTAACCCAGTATGACTCAATACCACTACACACCTGCACCTTACAATGCTGCATCAGACACTTTATATTTATGGATCTCATTTGCTGCCAATACTGCTGCTATACATATTGCTACAGCATGCACCATACAGGATGCAGAGGACAGAGTGAGATGGAGAGGGATGATCCGCTGTGGCAACCCCTAACGACCCCTAACGGGAGCAGCCAAAAGAAGAAGAAGACATATTGCTGCTAGTGAAGTGACTTGTGGCCAAGTGTGGTGACCCATTCTCGGAATTTGTGCTTTGCATTTAACCCATCCAAGTGCACACACCCTTAGCTGTGACACCCGGGGAGTAGTTGGGGGTTCAGTGCCTTGCTCAAGGCTCTCACATCAGTTGTAGTATTGAAGGTGGACAAGAGCACTGGTCATTCACTTCCCCCACCTACAATCCCTGCCAGACCCAAGACTCAAACCCACGACCTTCAGGTTCACCTTCGGGTTACAAGTCCAACTCTCAAACCATTAGGCCATGACTGCCCATAATACTACACTACTCAATAGTTCACAATTACAGCCCATGTTCTATGTATATACTGTCCTGTGTATTTATTGTGCTGTGTAACTATTGTTCTGTGCACTCATCCCACACTGTTGTGTATTTGCAATTTATGTAGTCTTGTATACTATTATGTGTTTCACCATGGTCCTGGAGAAATAACATTTTGTTCCCATGCATACAGGCTATATAGAGGAATGACAATAAAAACCCACTTGACTTGTCATAATTTGAAACCAAATCTAGCCCTAGTGTGTTGAACTGGCTGGCTATGATCTGGATAGCATAGTAAGCTAGGTGTGAACAGAATCTCAGTGTGGGAGTGGTGCTTAGCTAGTCATCTAGACAGCAGGATGTGTGGTAAAGTCTGAACTGAGACACAGAAGGAGGACTATACCTTGTGCCCCAGTAGCTCTGGTATTGTACAGCAATTACTGACTAAACCGAAGTGCCAGATACAGCTGAGATACAAGGGGAATGGAGAGAAACACAGGTCCAGCCCCTATGTCCAGGTAAGCGGAGTACAGCTAACTTCCCAAGCTCAGAGGTGAAGCGTGCAATAGGTGCAGGAGAAACACTCAACCATGTTAGTGACATGCATTTACAGGCCTCCAGGTTGCTAGATGGCGAACAATAAGTGAACATACTTATAGGGTCAGAGCAACAATCTTGTTTGTGTCAGAAATTGATGAGGCCCTAAGCCCTGAGAAGGTTGGGGCCCATGAATGGAAGTGGAGTTGGTTAAATTATTAGGAAATTTAATTAGTGTTAGCTAACTAGGTTTATGCCATCACTTCATTCATTGATGTTTGTTTGCTAGTTATAATATCAATACAACAAACTACAGCTTAGACATCAAAATGAACAACAACTGGAAAAACTGGACAGAATTCCCCGCTGACGGTGTGTTAGTTTACAGCAGCACACAACATGGCTTTGCTACAGAACTGTCCAGAGCTTCAGGTGTGTGTAGGAAAGTGTGTGCATTGTCAATCACCTCATGAACCACATCCTTTTATTTCTCACCAGTAACTCCTATAAAACACATTTATCATGAGTAAAAATATTGATGAAGATACCAGAGTCAGCTGAACTTGTAAAAATAACAGAAGACTATTCCTGAAATTTGTGGAGATGTATGTTTGGCTCGTTTTCCTTTCACTAACAGGGGAATAGGCAGGCTATGCACTAGAAGGTACCGGGTAATTCTCACTGCCCCGTCACGTCTATGCCAGAATCAGCACCTAACTACATTACCCATAACTCCATGCGGCCTACCAACATGGCCAAGGACTCCAATTCCCATTCATTCAGACTCACCTGATTACTAATCATTCACACCTGGACTCAATGTCACTACCACAGTATATAAAGACTCTCAGTGCACTCATGCAACGTGAGGTATATGGGCTGTGTTTTTGTTCTCATTAACAAGCCTTATCTTTAGTCATAGTCCCTTCTGGTTTTGATCTTGTTTCTTTCCTTTTCTGGTTCCTCAGCCTAGCCCAGTTTATGCTGTTCATATATCGCCTGACCTTTGCCTGTTCACTCACCTTGTTTTTGTCTCACGTTTTGGATTAGCCTGCAAGCTTGCTTAATAAAGCTTTTGTTTACCTGCATCTGTGTCCATATCTGCTGCCTGACAGCCTCTACTGCTCCGGAGGGCTAAAACAGAATCCACAGATACTGTGATTAAATTAAATTCAATTTAATTTGGCGTAATTTGGAGGGTTAATATTCACCAGGTGAATCTGAATCAGATGTTTGATTCATCACTTCGAAAGAATCAGTTTGGTAAATTGCACAGAACTTCCAACTACTGATTTATAAACAAGCAATTTCTCTCTGGAATGTTTAACTCTAGCAGGATTATATCTCCTTTGTGTTTATGGGGGTTCTGTAGTGAGTACAGTATAGAGCTCGTGTGGTCACATCACACTACACAGGTGCTACAATTAAAAAAAACAAACTTAAAATTAAGGTGAAAAAAAAAAATCTGTGCCACTGTGTACACATTGTGGTTTATGTTTTAATAAGCAGTCACGATCCGAGTGTGCAGTTCAGCAGGTCATGAGTAACGTTTTCACACACACACACACACACACACACACAGTTCTTAGTTTGTGACTGTGATTAATTATAGTGAATTAGTTGCTGAATTACTCTGTGGTTTAAACGTAATTCAGGGTGTGTCACATGTGCAGCCACACACACGTACACACACAAACACTTCACACACACAGATTTTTGCACACTTTCACATACTTTCACACAGTGATGGCTCTTTTCTCCTCCACCCTTCATTAATCACTCTCTAATCTCACCTCCAGCTCCTTCTGTCAACATGCTTGTTTTCTTCTTAAAGTGTGTGAGACTTCTCACGCACAAATTTTACAAAAACAGCTTATATAGTATGGTAAGGATAGCAGTACATGTTTTGTATAACTATATAGGCTAAATATGGCTTTTTTATTGTACATTTATATTTTTTATTTTATATTTATAACCTAACATTTATTATGGCGCAGAGGTTCATGGTAACATCACTGAGAACACGTTTTACTGCGTGAGGAGCAGGATTAACACCATTGTCTGATAGTTTGATATAACTGAAATTTATGTTTTGGATGTACACTCAAAAACTCTATTGAATGTTCAATCTTACATTATTGAACAAGACACTATTAATGAATTAATAATATTGTCTCTTTAATGTCCATGAAATTATCAGAAGATATATATAATCTTAATCAGAGACATTGCTTATCTTGAGGAGTGAACTTTTTATGGATAAAATGATGAATGAACTTAAAGTTCCTCTGTCAGAGTAGCAGACGAATGTATCGTCAGCTTACAGTTTTCTTTTCAGGAGAGCACATCGAATGAACAAATCCACTTAAGCAGCTGTGAAACGCGACTCTGAATACAAGCTGCTTTCGCATGTAAATACTTGTGTAAATAGACTGATGACTTTTGGTCTTAAGTTGCAGACTCTGAGTACAGCCCTGAGTTAGAAATTGCATTTTTGTGACCAGATAGACCACTCTAGACCTTGCACCTGTATTTCAGGTTATAAATCCCTGCAGGTTCTCTGTGTGCGTTTTGTCTTTTACATGTTGTGTAAGTCAGTCTGGATCAGAGGTTCTGATAAATGACTGAATGTTATGTCACTGTAAATTTAGCACAATGACATTGTGTCACAGCAGACTACACCCTGTGAAGTCACCCTGTGTTTTTATTGTCTATTTTTGTTCAAGGTGTGTGTTGCTTCACACCATGTCATAACAAAATCAACTATTCAGATGTATATCTGGCTTTGATTAAGGGTTAGTGTTGAGGCCACACACATACACACACTCACAGTGGGAAAAAAAATGCAGTAATCTGTCCTGACTTGTACAAGCTGTCGATCATTGTGTGTGTGTGTGTGTGTGTGTGTGTGTGTGTGAGACTTTTCACAGAGAAACCTGCAAACACTCACAATGAGTCCGCTTGCCACGTGTACCAAACACCAGCAACACACAACCACAGTGCATTATATCATATTCAGGGTTCTACAGTGTCAGAATTTAGAGCT
>CM074996.1:177968-188083 GCA_037576825.1 Pangasius krempfi | reverse complement strand
AGACAGTGGCACTGAGGAAGAGACAGGAGTCAGAGCTAGAGGTAGCAGAGCTGAAGATGTTGAAGTTCTCTTTGGGAATGACGAGGTTGGACAGGATTATGAACAAGTACATCATCATACATTATCTGTATGAACTGAAGCATCTAAGCGGGGGTTCCGCTTAGGCAGTGTAAATCTCGGTTTGGTCCCATTGTAACCCATCTTTCCACATGGAGGGATGTTGAAAGGTGTTCACAACAAAATACAACCTGGCATAGGCATTCGCCTATTTTCCACAATAATAATCTGTTGTCAGGCAATATTCCATTACACTGTCTGCAATGGACAGAATAAAGTAAACACTTTGGGAGATCTCTATGATGATGATGGTTTAAAGTCCTTCCAGAACATCAATCTTTTTTTTTAATGTATTTGCATATTAGATCGGCCCTTCGGTCATATGGGGTGCCCTGGGACTCTCAATTATCTATTCACCCTTTACGCAAATTAATCCTTCCTTCTGAAAATTCTCCCTCATCTGTTTCAGTTATTTATCAGTTTCTGCTTGAGCAATTATACAAACCCTTATCCATTATAACTGTCTGGGCAAATGATCTTACATTACAAATGAAACTGTTACATAGGGTCTACTTGACTCCTAAGAAACATTTTTATATGAATCCATCCTCTTCCCCAAAGTGTAATCTCTGTCCTCAAGGATCTTTGGGCACATTTTTACATTTTTTTTGGGAGTGTCTGTCAACAGGAAATGACACTAAATCAAATTAAATAAAAAAAATAAAAAAAAACTTCTTTACAACCAACTACTCCACCTAGAGTATAAACTTGAGACCCCAGGAACTCACCATTAATACAGGTTCATTATCAGGGGATGGAACAGTGGAAAACAACAACACCAACAACAAAAAAAAAAACAACTCAAGCACAACAGTTCTTTATTGCTAGCGGAGTTTTCCGACGTGTTCTCGCCTCTCCCCGGTCGCACTGATCTCATAGAGCACCACATAGAGACAACCCCAGGGGTGGTGGTATGCAGTCACCATTATCGTCTGCCCGAACACAAAACAAAATGTGGTTCAGGATGAAATCAAGGCTATGCTTGACATGGGAGTAATCACGGGGTCCCACAGTGACTGGAGCAGCCCAGTGGTTTTGGTGCCCAAGGCCAATAGGATGATCCATTTTTGTGTGGACTTTCGAAAAGTCAACATGGTGTCCAAATTCGACGCATACCCAATGCCTCTCATTGACGAGCTGCTCGATCAGTTAGGCACGACGCGCTTTTATTTGACGTTGAAAAAAAATGTTTGTGTCACTCATACATATTAAGTTTACTTTTGCACCAGTGTCCAGGTTCATTGGAATCAATGACCCGTTAATTTGCAAAGGCACCATCCATTTGTAATTGTTTACAGCACCGACATTCACAGGTTCTTCACTCATGCGTTTGAAAGGACTGTCCAGCATGATCACTTGGCATATTTTCACATTATCAGAAAAAACAAATGATGTTTCACTCAAGTCCGACTCCTCCACTAAATGCACACTTTTGTCTTTTGTCTTTCCCTTTTGAAAGTGATTTTTATCTTTGCATTTTGTGCATTGTTTTCCGTAGGCTGGTGTTGGGAACTGCAAAATTTCAGTGTTCACATCCTCAGCATTCTTAGCTGGCAGTGGTTGCCTTTGTTTTTTTCTTAATTGCACCAACAGGCACGTTCTCATTCATTAGAGCTGCACATGGGTTATTATGGAATGCCTTTATATGCTGCTGTGCAAGTTCACTTGCATGACAGTTTCATTCAAAGACAGTTCTGTCTCTCTGAGAAGACTTGGTCACAAATCATAGACTCTTGAAAGTCTCCACAATTACACATTTGGCCTTTTAATTTTCGATCAGTAAGAAAACAGTCAAATGCTTCATCTTCCTGTTGGACTCGGAAACGGAAAACATCTCTCTTATACGTTTCTTTTTTTTTTTCTTTTTTTTTTTAGGCAAACAGTGTTCATCGAACTTCTGGAGTATTGTACTTCGCTCTGTCATCCTCATTTGTAGAAACAAATGTGGTAAATACTTAGATGGCTTGTGGACCTGCAACAGTCAGCAGCAATGCTATTTTTCTTGCTCCTGCATGTACAGCATGAATTGCTGCTTAAAAGTTCTCCAGTTACCATCAACATTCCCAGTTAGTTTCTGTCTGTCGGGAAGTTTCAAGCTGCTTTCCATCTCGCGCTTTTTTTTTTTTTTTTTTTTTTTAAACAACTTAGAGACCCCACTCCTCATACCATGTTATATTTGTCATCTTATTGCAACCCAAATAAAGAGGCTTTCACAAATTGTGAACTACTTGTATCTGTTTACTCACATGAAGGTAAACACACACCATGTCACTGGTTTTCCTTCTGCCCAGACCCCGCTTAGACACTTTACTCAACACTTCCATCTAGTGGCAAACCAGACAAACAGCACTGATCTACTGCATGTTACAGCAGAGAGATGCATCAGGTGGAGGAAAGGTGGAGGATGTGTTGTTGGCAGTGGGAGAGCAGGTCAGCGGTGAGAGTATATACTCTGCCTCCTGTATGAACAAAGCTGTTGTGTTCATGAAAAGAGAAAATTTAGTAAACAGACTCCTTAAAAGTGGAATATGGGTCAGTGGAGTTATGGTACCTGTTTCACCTTTATTTTCACCTGCTACCCAGGTCATAATCTCAAACATGCCTCCATTTATTAAAAATGAGGTGGTGATGAAAGAGTTGACTTGCTTTGGGAAGTTCACAGGCTCCATGAGAATGATTCTGCTTGGCTGTAAAAACTTGGCAATGAAACATGTGCTGTTTTTCATAGACATGTTTTTTACAGGTTTCTTAATAACCGAGATGAAACGCTCAAAAGGGAACGGGATGGTCAATTGTGGACCCAACTGCAGAGCCAAAAAAAAAAAAAAAACCCTCATTGGCAAGCAGAATTTTTTTAACAGGCAAACAGCGTATATAGAAATATGTTTGAGCACATGATTAGTTTACTTTGACTAGGCCACCCTGGGGCTTGAACCAGGGAGCGCTGTGCTTCGAGGTGCGTGCTCCATTACTAGACCACTGGGTGGAGTGGGTTCAGGTGGGGCCGACATGCCTACAAAGCGGTGTAGGCAAACGGTGAGAAAAATTAAATATACTCCTAATAATAGCATACGCCAGCAAAAGGAGTCTTCTTTATTAAATCTGGAAAAATAAAATAGGAAAAGAGGAATGGGTCTCCAAACATGGAGCTCTTCTGGAAAAGTTTTCACATGTGTGCATATTTACACACACACACACACACACACACACACACACACACACACACACACACACATATATATATATATATATATATATATACATACACATACATATACACACACATACACATACACATACACATATATATATAGTGTATGTATGCATGTGTGTAAATAAGACCTGAGATTTTTATTTTTTAGTTTTCCCTTCGTTCCAATTCTGTCTTGTTTCTCTTTTCTTTCTGCTTTTCCCTTTTCTTTTTCATGTTTCTTCTCCTTCTCATTTGATTCTTGTATTTCTTTTCTTCCTCTCTCTTTGTTTAACCTCAGACAAAGCCCTGACATACCATACCAGTCACCCCTCTACAAAGGTGTGACGAAGAGCAGCCTGAGAGGCTCGCCTTAAATATCCTGCCTGGCAGGTGCAAGCAATCCAGGTTAATCAGCCTGGAGGATTCTGGGCAACTGAGTTCTCTGGAATGGCTGCTCTCACAGTGTGCTGCTGCCGCCCTCTGCTGGCTGTGTAGTGCATCTACTTACATCGACGTAGACTCACAGAGCACTTTATTAGGAACATCTGTACACCTACTCAATCATGCAATTATCTAATTATCTCAGCCAATAGAGTGGCAGCAGTGCAATGCATAAAATCATGCAGCTTTGAGTAATATTCACATCAACCTTCAGAACGTGGAAAAAATGTGATCTCCGTGATTTTGACCGTGGCATGATTGTTGGTGCCAAACGGTCTGTTTGAGTATTTCAGAAACTGCTGATGTCCTGAGAATTTCACACACAGCAGTCTCTAGAGTTTACTCAGAATGGTGCAATAAAGAAAAACATCCAGTGAGCGGACGTTCTGCAGAAGGAAACAAATTGTTGATGAGAGAGAACAACGGAGACTGTTTCAATCTGACAGAAAGGCTACAGTAACTCAGATAAACACTCTGTACAATTGTGGTGAGCAGAAAAGCATCTCAGAATGCACAAAACGTGGCACCTTGAGGTGGATGGGCTACAACAGCAGAAGACCACGTCGGGTTCCACTTCTGTCACCCAGGAGCAGAAAGCTGAGGCTGCAGTAAGTACAGGCTCAACAAAACTGGACAGGTGAAGACTGAATAAACGTAGCCTGGTCTGATGAATCTGGATTTCTGCTAAGGAACACAGATGGTTGGATCAGAATTTGGCACCAACAGCATGAATCCATGGACCCAATCTGCCTAGTGTCAAAAGTCCAGGCTGGTGGAGGTGGTGTGATGGTGTGGGGAATGTTTTCTTCGTACACTTTGGGCCCGTTAATAACGATCAATCATTGCTTGAATGCAGCTCTTCCTGGCCACAATTTACCATCTTCTAATGGCTTATCATTCCAGCATGATGATGCACCATGTCACAAAGCAAAACTTGTCTCAGACTGGTTTCATGAACATGATAATGAGTTCAGTGTTCTTCATTGGCCTTCCAAGTCACCGGATCTGAACCCTGACACCAGATCTGAATCCAACCTTTGGGATGAGGTAGAACGTGGGAATTTTTCAGCATGAAAGTGATGCATGAAAAATCTGCAGGAATTGTGTAAAGCAATCATGTCAACATCGACCAGAATCTCAAAGGAATGTTTCCATGCAGAACTGAGGCTGATTTGAGAGCAAAGGGAGGCCCTACCCAGTATTAGTAAAGTGTTCCTAATAAAGTGCTCTGTGAGTGTAAGGTTTAAATGTAATCATGGAGACAGCAGCTACACTGTGATCGCCAGTACTGAAAGCCTGAGGTGTTTTGAGTGTGGCGACATGGGGCCTAAAAAGTTGAGTTGTCCGCACAGAGCTGTGCAGCCGGGGAGCTCAGTAGCCAATACGTCTGAGGTACAGCACCAGCAGACCAGGACAGTCAGCACTAGCGCACCGGGGGACCAGAGCTCGAGGCTAATGAGTCACAGAGCACTGACACAGTGGAGCCCAAGATTGAAGAGGTCAGTGCTAAACCAAACAGGAATGCTAAAGATGCTAACACTGTAAACAATGCGGACACTAATGTTAATTCTTGTACGGCCGCTGATATTAACCCCGCTGCAGACTGCCACTGATCCCACAGAGCTGCAGCAGGAGAACACACAGGACGCGAGCAAAAGCAAAATGAACTCGAGAAACTCGGCCAAGGTGGAGAAAACTTCTTTAGAGATGAAAATATGTGGAAGAAGCACAATGAAAACCAAAACGAGAAAATGCCAAAGAGAATTCTAGAAAACAGCACTGAATCAGTAAACACAGTAATGTGAGACAGTGAAAGGCCAGAGAGCAGTACAGGTGCTACAGGAGAACAGCTCACACACATGGAGGAGGGTGAGATCTCCTCAGGTGAGGCGAGTTACACGGACTGCTCAGGTGTGTCAGAAACCCAGCCAGAGATCAACTGGTTTCTAGAACAGTCTAAAGGAAAAACGAATGTTTCACTGTTGAGTTCCTTCCCTGATAAGTCTAGGTTTGTGAAGTCAGCACAGCACGTCACCAAAAAAGAGAATGTGAAGGTGCTTTCACCTAGGAGAAGATTTAGACTTGGAAATGGACATCAGTGGAACGAAAGACTTTTCTAAATTAGTTGTGTACAGGATCTATCTGGGACTCCTTCTGGTTTTCTGGACCTTTTCACTGTCATTTCTGTTTCCACACATGAGGCTGGATCCACACCTCTGTGCCTGGACATTGAGGGACTGGACATGTCAGTGTGGAGTCAGTACACTCCTGCATCCTGAGCAAACACTGGACAAACACTTGGCTCTATAAACTCAGTCTACTAGAACTTGGATATCTGATCTGGTGGACATGTAAATGTGTTCTGAGTGTGGACTTTCTATTTATATGAAAAGAAGAACAGACTGCATGGGGGTCAGGGATTTGAGGGTTCAGTGGTGTTTGTAAAGACGCAAATATGTAAATATGTTAGACTGATGCATTAAAGGCATCTTAAAAGTCATAGTTTCTCTCTCTCTCTCCCCCCCCCTCTCCCCCCCCCCCTCTCTCTCTCTCTCACTCTCATGTATTCTGCAGTGAGGACATTTTCAGAGAAAAAGTTAGTCATTAATCCTAGGTACCTGAAGGGGGAGGATTGGGAGGAACAGCCTCCCAGATCTGAACTTGATGGACTCAGTACCAGAGCACCTTGGGATAAAGTCAATGATGGATTTGAGAGTGTATTATTAGACTTGCAGCTGTATGTTCTCTCTCTCTCTCTCTTTCTCAGAAAATGCAACCTGTTATTTTACAGAGAAACCAGAAAGTGTAAACTCCTCAGTCCTGAAGACTTTAAAGCGCTGTGACTGTTGCAAAGTGCCTACATCCGAGACTCCTTCCATAAATGTTAAATGAATGTTCAGCATCTCGTGCAGCAGTGAAAGAACTTGGTGTAATTATTGACTCCAGTCTCTTATTTGAATCTCATGTAGATGATCATTTTAGGAAATTAGCCTTTTTAATCTCAGGAATATTACATAGCTAAGAAATATGTCCTCACATGATGCAGGAAATGCTGCTACTGCATAACCAAGCTCCACTTGGAGTCCTTACCAAAACCAGAAGATGTGTGTTGAGATAAAACTGAAGTAATTTGCTCAGGAAATTGGGATTGGATCAGAGACAGAGACTGCAATAAAATGTGATCTGCTTCATTTAGCATTTTATAACAGTCAGTTTATTGGGCTTAAAACAAGCGCTATTATTATTATTATTATTATTATTATTATTATTATTATTATTATTAATCAATCTTTGACATTTTATAGATTTTGTTTATTGGATGATGGCTGACGTGTGATTGTTGGTTGATTATTTAGAGATAAATGCATTTTCCCCTATATTTTTTATTGCCACACAAGTTATGCACTAAATTAGTACCAAAATTCAACACTTGATATTTTCATTTTAAAAATGAAATGAAATAAAATTAAGAAATGGTCCGTATAGTTCAGACACAAGGGTACAGAAGTTCATCTGCAGAGACCTCGATGTTTACATCAGTGACAACAAAGACTGACTAAACATAAAAACTGAGTCGAAACAAACACTCATGCTGCTTTAAACTTTATTTCTGATATAAGAAATCTGTTTACTGCCTTTAAAGGCTAAAAATATGCAGATCAGATTGATTTCATGCAGATGCTTCAGGCAGTGGCTGGACTTCAGCTTTTGTCAGGTACAGTGGCTTTGATAGCTCGGAGGATTTCCAAACAATCAGGACAAGACACTCGTTATTTCCCACATACAACTGAGAGAGAGGGAGAGAGGGAGAGAGAGAGAGAGGGAGAGAGAGAGGGAGAGAGAGAGAGAGAAAATATAAAAAATTTGAATTAAGAAAAATATTGAAAACCCATCAAGTTTTTTTTTTTTTTATGTCTGTTGTGTTATGCTTTATGTATTTGTTTTTAGTCTCACACACACACACACACACACACACACACACACACACACACACAGTCACAAACCTTGATCTCGTAGTTTGTTCCCTCTGCTGCTTGGGTTCTGTACACCAGTTGCTTGTAAATATTAAACGTCCTGGTAAGCTTCTGTTCAGCATCATGTTTGACCTAAAATAAAGATCATCAGCTTTCACACTCATTCACTTTCATGAAACAGTTTGAACGTTTATACCGTTTTACTGCGGTTTCCTTCATTAATGTTTAATTTTTACTGTTCATTTTTACTCCATAAGGTAGGGATGTTCTCATGCCGGGTGACGTATCTATATATGTCTAGATATTCTTTAAAACTCAAATGCTGAACGATTCTCTGTGAAAAAGTCAAAGCAGAGTAACAGTAAATTTCCCCCCGTCACAGTCTTTACTAAATAAACCAAATCACGACACCAACATGGGAACATTAATGAAAAATATAAATTGTCGTTCACCTTGTTGCTGATTTTCTCCATTTCATTGTCAGTTTCTTTCCAGCCGGACCAAGACATGGTGTTTCAGAAGGTTCCTGCAGTGAGAATATTACAGCAGATAGTCAGAGAGACTCGTATTAGATTCAGTGTAAAGTCGATATATTTATACTGTCACAGTGATGCAGCATGACGAAATTACTTTACACCCACACACACACACCCCCACACACACACACACCCACACACCCACACACACACTTCTTTTTTTTATTTTTTAAACAGGACATGAATGAAGGTTAAATGATGCATTATTATACAGATCCAAGGGAATAAACTAATGCCCTATCCCTGTAAACACCCTAGTGCATCATGGGTAATCACTACCCTACTGCATTGATGTTCAGACCAATAAACCCCTTTACATTTTACACATCACAGCCCTCACTTTACTATTTATTTTCTCTAGTAAGTGCTTTTTCATTTCTATCAAATTCTTCTCAAAACATTTATATAAGCCAGAATCTGGTGCTAACATCACATCCGTGTTATTTATTATATAAATTTTCTGAGGAAACTGTGATAAGATAAGGCAGAACAAAAGGACTTTCTGAGGAATGTTTAGATTAGTCAGTCATTAACCCGAGGTATCTGAAGAGGCAGGATTGGGAGGAACAGCTTCCTGGATCTGAACGTGATGTATTTGGTACCAGAGCACCTTGGGAAAAAAGTCCGTGATGGATTTAGTGATTATATTTTATGATATTTTGTGCATTGTCAGACTTGAGGTTGTATGTTCTGGACACTCAGATGAAAAGAGTGGTGGAGCTGTCACCTAATCACCACTACGTAGGGATTCGTAGACTGTGTCCAGGGCATGTAATGATGCAATTTTCTAGTAATAACAGTATTTTCATGCAATAACCCGATGTTTTCACATTATAACATGCTTTCTCATAATAATGTTATGTTTTAATGTTATAATAAAATGCTAAAGGGGATTTTTTTCTGTGGCAATATAAAGATTCTGTAGATAAAAATCACAGTTCTACTGTTAAATTCATTTCTATAAACGTGAAACTATAATTACAAAACTGTTGAATTAGACAATAATCAAAAAGTCTTATTTTTACAAAACCATATACTCAACATTTCTAAAATAATAAAAACATTATTATACATTCAGTTGAATGTATATAATAATGTGACATTTTTTCATCAAATCTTAAATGTTTATTTTTGTTAAGTCCTAGTTCTTTTATTTAAAAAAAAAAGTTATAAAAACTGAAAGTCATATATTTAGTTATGAGTCAGATATATGACTTTCAGTTTTTATAACCTTTCTTTTTTATAAAGCAACACAGACTCTTTACTTTGATTTTAGTAATGAACAATATAATATTTATATTATATTATATATTAATAAATATTACATATTCATATTTATAGCTTTGTGCAATATGAATACAACATGTCCAGGTTTGATGACAAGAAAAAAAATCTAAATACCTGCTTAAAGTCACTTCATGATGCAGAACATTTTAGCTAAAATATATACGACTCATTTTGTCTGCCACATTCATCTTTAAGGGCCTGAACATGATAATTTCCCATTGATGATCATTTGCTTGCTGTTTTTTTTCAGTGGACAGACAGACAGACCGACTGACCGACCGATGGACAGATGGGCATGCGGGCAGGCAGACAAACAGACACACACACAGGACGCCTGCTTGTTAATGTCACGTCCTGTTTTCGAATTGTTTTGCCGGGAGTTTCTTGCCTGCATCGGCGTCTTAACTATACTGTTTGTTTCTTTTTTAAATCAATAATTTTGCGCTATTGTTTTCATCTGTTGTATTTTTCACGTTCTCTTCTTCCGTATTTTCTTTTTTTTTCTCTTGAAGTGCGCTTTTCTATTTTGTTAAGACAGCGAGCGGAGGCCATCCACACCGCATCCAC
>CM074996.1:39507-56149 GCA_037576825.1 Pangasius krempfi | reverse complement strand
GACGCAACCCTCTCTATTTATCCGGGCTTGGGACCGGCACAGAAGTCACTGGACTGTGACCCCCATGGCTAGATTACAGTGACTCACTGAATATAACCTGTAAAATCTGATTACCTGCTGTGAAGTCTATTACACTCAGTGTGTAATGTTTGTAACACACACACAAACACATACACACACACACACACATAGGCTACTGATGTATCTGTAGAAATATCGTTTACTAGAAAAAATGCATAAGCCAAAAACGCACACAGTTCTACCTCGCTGTATTATATCTCCTCTGTGTTCAAAGCTTTATTTTGATCACATTTACAAAAACATTTTGCAGATATTTTAATCCATTTTTCAACAACAATGGCAAAATGGACATGGATACACACACACACACACTCACACACTGGCATTTGTCAGACAACATTATCCAGAGTGACTTACATTTATCTCATTTACACAACCTGCTCAAGGGCCCAGCAGGGGCAGCTTGGCAGTGCTGGGAGTTGAATTCATGACCTTCCACTCAGTTGTCCAATGTCCAACTACTGAGCTACAGTACCACAGTGCCTTCCAAAAGTATTGGAACAGCAAGGCCAATTATTTTGTTTTTGCTATACACTGAAGACATTTAGGTTTGAGATCAAATGATGAAAATGAGAGAATAGATCAGAATTTCAGCTTTAGTTTCCTGATATTTATATGCGATAAACAAATTAGAACATGGCACCATTTGTTTGGACCCACCCATTTTACAAGTAATCAAAATATTGGAGCATGTGACTGACAAGTGTTTTCTGTTGCGCAGGTGTGCCCTGTTAGCATGATTGTTTAAACAACTAATAGCTGAATGTCTTGGTTTGACTCCTGGGTTCCAAGACTCCACTTGTTGTCAAAAAGGATAAACCAACATGAAGACCAGAGAGCTGTCTATGGGAGAAAAGCAAGCTCTTTTGAAGCTGAGAAAAGAGGGCAAATCAATTAGAGCCATTGCACAAGCATTGGACATAGCCAATACAAAAATATGGAATGTCCTGAAAAAGAAAGAAACCACTGGTGTACTAACAACCGGGCATGGAACAGATTGGATGAAAAAAACAGCAGTTGATGACAGAAACATTGTGAGAGCTGTGAAGAAAATCCCAAAACAAGAGTCAGTGATATCACCAACAACCTCTTCAGGGCAGGGGTGAAGGTATCACAATCCACCATTTGAAGAAGAATTGAGAGCAGAAATATAGAGGCCATAACACAAGATGCAAACCTCTCATTGGCAGTAAGAATCAGAAGGCCAGATTGGAATTCACAAAGAAATACAGAGATAAGCAGCAAAAGTTCTGTAACCAAGGTTAAACTGTACCAAAGTGATGGAAAGGCCAATGTGTAGAGAAAGAAAGGATCTGCTCATGATCTAAAACATACAAGCATTTCAGTCAAGCATGGTGGAGGTAGTGTCATGACTTGGGCTTGCATGGCTGCTTCTGGAACAGACTCACTAATCTTTATTGATGATGGAACTCATGATGGTAGCAGCAGAATGAATTCAGAAGTCTACAGAAACTTTCTGTCTGCCAATTTACAGAGAAATTCATCCAATAATTGGGAAGAACTTCATCATGCAGCAAGACAAAACACACTGCCAACATAACAAATGACTTTATCAGGGGAAATAAATGGAAGGTTTTCAATCATTTCAATCACCAATTGAGCATGTATTTCATCTACTGAAGAGTAGACAGAAGAGAGAAGCCCCCAAAAACAAACAACAACTGAAATAAGCTGCAGTACAAGCCTGGAAAAGCATCACAAATGAAGAATGCAACAGTTTGGTGATGTCAGTGGGTCACTGGCTAAATGCAACTAAATATCTACATAATATATTCAACCAAATATCTACATTTATATCTACAATATATACTGTATCCTCATTTATATGAACAGGAGTGTGTGTGTGTGTGTGTGTTGATAATCAGAGATCTTATACTGATGTTTCTGATGAAAAGGTAAACAGTTCCTCAGCACTTCCTGATTCACCTCAGGTATGCCTTCAAGTATTAGTCACTGATTAGGTCACACAGCCTTCACTGATGATATAACGCATGTTTCTCTTTCAGAGCTTGTAATGTCTTGTCATCTTGTCTGTCTGCAATGTCAGCTTGTCCTCTGTGATTCTCCCATCAGTTTTCTGATCCTGGCTGGTGAACATCTCTCTGGTAATGATGTCAGCATCCATAGCAGAGTGGAGACGACCTTTGAACACAGTGAATTGGAGAGAGACAAAGAGGAAGAACTACAGTGCTGTGTATACGTATTCTTAATATTCTTGAAGTCTTTTAGTATTACAAACTGGAAATGAATTTGCTTAATTGCGATCCGATTCTCTAACCATTAGGCCACGATTGCCCTCTTGGTTGTTTCTCTGACTAATCTCCTCTTTATCTGATCAATGAATTTTGAGAGGTCTCCTCTAGGCTGAGTCATCTTTTTATAACGGATTTAATGTAGCTCTCCTGGATGTTAAAAGTGTGTAATTTTTTTTTCTATAGACAACCCTGTTGATACTTTTCCAGAACTTTGTCCCTGACTTGTTTTGATCTCTTCTTGGTCTTCATGATGCTGTCTACACTTCAATTCAATTTCAATTCAATTTTATTTGTATAGCACTTTTAACAATGGGCATCATCACAAAGCAACTTTACAGAAAAAAAATGATTCAAATTAAATGAAACTATAATAAATTGTTAATATGTGAATTTATCCCGAGTGAGCAAGGTGTCTGACTTTGTGTACAGACATGAGGGCACCCTGGGACATAAAGCACCAGCCACTCCACAGTCAACAAACCTGAGTGAATGCATGAGAGTGGGGGGTGACAGCATCCAAACATCCCAGTTCACCACAACACTCTATACCTGTGAACCCTCCAGACCTGCTCCTTTACCTAACAAAAAACTATTCACAAAAGGCTTGACTAAACAAATATGTTTTCAGCCTAGACTTAAACACTGAGACTGTGTCTGAGTCCCGAACACTAACTAGAAAGCTGTTCCATAACTGTGGGGCTTTGTAAGAGAAAGCTCTACCCCCTGCTGCAGCTACAGGATCATCCAGACAGTAAGGCATTATAATAATCCAACCTAGAGGTAACAAAAGCATGAGCTAATATTTTTTGCATCATGTAGTGATTTAGTTAGTTAATTGGGCAGTTGTGGTCTAATGGTTAGAGAGTTAGACTTGTAACTTGAAGGTTGTGGGTTCGAGTCTCAGGTCTGGCAGCGATTGTAGGTGGGGGGAGTGAATGACCAGTGCTCTCTTCCACTCTCAATACTATGACTGAGATGAGACCCTTGAGCAAGGCACCGAGCCCCCAACTGCTCCTGTGGGTGAGCGTTAGCTTTGGCTTTGCGATTATGCTGCCAAGTCGTCACCGTTTCGCCCCGCTGTGAAGTCTCTAATGCTGGAGTTGGGGATAATTAACTCTGCCTAAGGCATCCAGACTTTCCTCTACAGAAACTGCGCTGCTCTCACTCTCAATTTCCCTCTCTAGATTCTGCATGCGCACCTCTAATGCTGCAATCTTCTCTGTCAGAGATAGCTAAATACTTAGCACAGATAAAGATATTACTAATGAAGGAGGAAGAGTGACTAAATATCCTGCACTCGACACACTGAACAAGCTGAATGTTTGACATGTTTAATGTACCTTAGTGGAAGATTAGTTGATATTATTTTAGACTGCGGGGATCCGGCATGGATGGCCTCCGCTTACTGTCTTGACGCAAAAAAAAAAAGCTTTCTTCAAAAAAATGAAAATACGGCAAAAAGGAAAGTGAATACCGGGAGCCAGGGCACCAGACATAGCAGGTAAGCTTAGGTTCTTAGGCAAGCACAGGTTTTCAAAGATAGTTATTCATGTAGGAGCTGATGATATATCAGTCAGACGTTACTAAGAGTATGGTATGTGGATTAGCAAAGCCGATGTCCGATGCAGTAACATGCTCTGGCCCTATTCCAGTGTGGCATGGTGATGTAGCTTACAGCAGGTTATCGCCACTGAAATGCTGGATGTCCAGGCAGTGCTCTGAAAACAATGTGGGCTTCATTGATAATTGGACTAGTTTTGAGGTCAAGGCTGGCCTGTTAGGGCGGGACGGTGTCCATCCCACTCGGGAAGGTGCTGCTCTCATTTCTTGCAGCATAGCACATAGTCTCAGAACAGGACTAGTTAATTGGTGACAGTCCAGAGCCAAGGCCAGGGAGCAGACAAGCAGGCTAAACTGACTGCCTGCTAGCTGCACTGAGTCATCACTCAGGTTCCACAATAATGCCACTGTGTCTGTTCCCTGAGCTAAACTAAAATGTAGAAAGACTCAGTTTGTTTTAGTAACCTAATTAACATAAAATTAGATCATACTGAATGCACAGCATGCACTTTTCCTCTAATGCTAGGCTTGTTAAATATAGCTAAATAGTTAAATATAGCTCTCTTACATCTAAAGCACTTATTGTTAATGAGACTATTACTAATCAGGAGTTTAATGTACTATGTTTAACAGAAATGGGGATTTAAAAAGAGTATGTAGCATTAAATGAAGCTAGTCCTCCTGGATACAGTTATGTACATCAGCCCCATCTAACTGGCAGAGGGGGAGGCGCCGCAGTTATTTGTAATGATATTCTAGGTGTCATACAAAAACCTTGACATGGATTCGATGCATTTTCTTTATACTGTCATGTAGTTCTGCCCCCTTTGGGACTATTATCAGCCCCAGCACGTCACACGTCTCTCTAATCACTCTTACCTGTGTCTTGTCATGCCTTTTTAGCACCACTATTTAAGTTATAGTTTTACATGTTTACATATACATCAAATTCTGTTTAAGGTCTATATTTAGGTTGCAGCCATATTCTGAATACGATGTTTATATGTGTACAGGCATTGGAATATTCCTGTATACATGGTTGTTGTAAGTATGCCAAACTATACACGCACTTTTCCTTTCCCGCTGTTATTTCCTGGGACATTCAAGATGCTGCCATTGGTTATAGCATATGCTCAGTTATTAGTTTTATTACTACTTTTCACACTAATTAACTAGGACCCTAAAACTTCTCACCATCCAAAATGCCAGACAACCCCGCATCGAAATGGAAAGGTATGGTAAGCATCTGTGAAGCTCAGCATCTCACTCTACAATTCCTGACAGAATGCGTGACCTAACAATGGATTCAGCAGATTTTTTTCAATGTCCACGAAGAACTCCTGGAGAAGAACCACCTGATATGGGAGCAACACGGTAAGGGAGATTGGGTCAGGGCCACACTGGAATGGCTCGAAGCCATGCGCACCCTCAGGAAATTTTTTTTAGGCTCCCAAAGCAAGCTATAACCATCTCCCACCCTCCCTGCCCCACTGAGGACATCACTCCCTCTCACTGCTCATTTCCGCCTACGGTAAGGGTATCGCTCCCTGTTGGCCTAAGGGCCCTTATCAGCTAAGATAAATTCAAAGTGATAAATTCAAATATTTACAGTATATTTTTTGTGAATCCATTTATTTCTGTAAAGCTGCTTTGTGACAATGTCACAAATTGAATTGAATTGAATACATCTCGCCTGGCTGTCCATTACCCCCTCTTGACTGTGTTTCATGCTTCTGCAGCTGCGCGGGGGGGGGAACAGCCCCAGCATGTCACATGTCACACTAATCACTCCCACCTGTGTCTCATTATGCCTTGTGAGCAAACCTATTTAAGTTCTAGTTTTTCAGTGTCTCACCATCAAGATTCTGTTGTAATTGTAGTTTGTTGTCATGTCTTTTACTTGCTTCAAGAGACTAAATTAATTTTCAATAATTTCTTCATCAAACTTGTGTACTAGATACTAGATTACACATTTATCCAAACAGATACTACCAGAAGCAATCAAAACTCTTCTAAAAATAATCAATTCTTCCCTTAGCACTGGCTATGTAACCAAATCCTTTAAACTAGCAGTTATCAAACCTCTGAATAAAAAATGTGACCTTGACCCCTGTCAGCTGTCTAACTATAGGCCAATATCAAACCTCCTAGTGCCAGGAATAGCATAGGAATAACATTCATGAAATCTATCATTCAGGATTTAAGCCTCATCACAGTATTGAGACAGCACTGGTTAAAGTGGTAAATGACCTACTACTGGCCTCCAATCAGGGTTGTGTCTCCTTGCTTGTGTTGCTATGTAAGGTCTGTGAAATGTGGGTAATGTCTCCCCCTGCAGGAAAATTTAAATGCAACATGTTTAAGATCTGTGATACAGTGAATAAAATCTATAAGGTCTTATTACTTTCTGTGAAGCTTTTGTCACTGCTGCTGCTTTATGACACTAATGTTTTTAACACACAGACACACACACACACGCACACTGCTGATGTATCCGTAGAGATATTGTTTACTAGAAAGAATGTGTATGTTAAAACATATTTATACAGAACATTTATACAGTTCCACCCTGCTGTATTACAGCACCTCTGTTCCAAACTTTAATTTGATCATTTAGACACACACACACACACACACACACACACACACACACACACACACACACACACCTACTATAAAACCAAGCAGTGTAATAAAGACATGACAATAATAAACATTTACATGCAAATATTTAAAAAATGTTTTCCAACAAGAGTAGCAAAACAGACACACACACACACACACACACACACACACACACACACACACACACACACACACACACATTTACAGGTTTATTCTTTTTACAGGTTTCAGCTCTCTCTGTTAAGACTTATGTTTGTAATTACACACATGACAGCAACCAGGAGTTCCAATCCAAGACCATTTATTATTACCCTAATTGTAATAATTTATTACTATTATTATTATTTCACCTGATTTCCTGCACACATCTGCTCCTACAGTTTTTGAGATATTGAGACCAAACCAACTCTAACATGTCTGATCTGACCCTGAGCTTTTTGGATATAGTTTTTTTCAAATATCCATCCTTTCTCCTGCTACACTTGTTTTTCCCCTATTCACTTGAATGGAATTTTTTTTTTTTTTAATCTGCTCTATTTCATTCAGTTCTCAAGCTAAACCACCAAAATTCACATGGTCATACCTGGGTACACCAGGACTCGCTGTACCAAATAGACAATTAGCACTTATCCTTCACTTTCCATCCACCCTTCTTTCTAGAATGAGTGGGTGATGTCATCACCAGGCTAGGTTTTAGTGTTTCATCTGAATTCACTGTTTCAACAGGACATTTTCATTTAAAATCCTTATACTTTTACATTTAATCTATTCAAACTAAATATCTAATTGATTTGAAGTATATTTTTTTGAGTTATGCAAAACTCAAATAAACTAGGGCAAATAAACGGCCCATTCACTACAGTACAATGCAGGTGCAAGGTGCAGTTAGGCTTCACATTTCTGAAAAGTTTCTTTGTTTACATAGTCACAAATCAAAGATGATAACATTATGTATGTTATATGTATGTTATATGTAATAAGGGTAGAATTATGACTTTGCATACTTCTGGCCTTGAACTTAATCACATTTTTCTTGCATGCCATTGCCTCAAGAGAGGACCTGTATTAAGTCCAGCACCACCGTCTGGCAGTTTGATGTAACCACAATATGTTTTCAGAAAAAAGGAAGATTGTTCCCATAACGCAATGTGGTTTGATGATGATGAGCTAGTCCGACTCTCTTGCTCTCTCACACATGAGTGTGTGTGTGTGTGTGTGTGTGTGTGTGTGTGTGTGTGTGTGTGTGTTTTGATAGTCAGGGCTCTTTATCCTGATGCTCCTGATGAACAGATGAGGAGTTCCCCAGCACTTCCTGATTCACCTGTGCAGGTCACTGATGGCATCACACGTTTCTTTCTCAGAGCTCATCATGTCCTATCGTCTTGTCCGTCTGAAGTTTCAGCTCATCTTCTGTGATTCTCCCATCAGCGTTCTGATCCTGACTGGTGAACATCTCTCTGATGATTACATCAGCTTCCATTGCAGGGTGGAGACGACCTTTGCTCATTGACACCTGCAGCCTGATGAATGCTGTGAACTGTAGAGAGACAAAGAGGATAAATTATAGCACTGTGTATAAGTATTAACTGAGATGATATGAGGAAGAAATCTTGAGAGGAACCAGACTCAAAAGGGAACCCATCCTCATTTGGGTGACACCGGATAGCAATTATAAATAATTCCCTTCTGTAACTGTATACTGTATAGTCAAAAAGTGCAATTGTGTACCCAAGAAAATGGATTATAGTTTTCACGTGAAGTCTGTTTTGTTGAGCTTATCCACTGTTCACTGATGAAGACTTGAGTGCAAAACTGTACGTGGTAATTGCAGTCCTAAAGCTATCATAGCAATTGTAGCCATCATAGCAAAACTGTTCATATCAATTGAACATTTTTATCTCTTCTCATCTGGATTATTACAATTCTCTTTATATTAGAATTAATCAGACACCTATAGCCCAACTACAGTTAGTTCAGAATGCTGCCACCAGACTCATGATGGGTAGACGGAGGAATGAGCACATTATCCTATACTTTCTTCACTACATTGGCTACCGGTGCACTACAGGATTGATTTTAAAATCCTCTTACAAATCTCTGAACAATCTAGCTCCATCATACCTTACAGAGCTTTCGCTGTAGCTGGCCTTAAGCTTTGGAATAGCCTACCTCTACACATTAGAATCCTACCCTATCTATTTTCAAATCCAAAGATTTATATTTGTTATATGATTGTTACATTTTTTATATTTTAGTTTTTGTATTTATTGTTGTAAAGCACTTTGGTCAACCTATATGTTTTTAATGGTGGTATATAAATAAATTTGACATTGCAAACAGTGGATTAAAAAGTCTACACACCCCTGTGAAACCAAGATAAATCATTTCAGAGCTTTTTCCTTCCTCAGTGTGAAATTACAGTGTATAAAAATTAAATGAAAAACAATCAGAAAAATTTTAGGGAAAAATAAAATACTTACAATAACCTGGTTGCATAAGTATACACACCCCTATGCTAATACTTTGTTGAAGCAGCTTGTGATTTTATTACATCACTCTTTTTGACTAAGATTCCATCATTGTGGCACATCTCGACTTGGCAATATTTTCTTACTCTTTCTTGCAAAAACATTCTAGATACATTAAATTGTGAGGGCATCTCCTCTGCACAAGTCAATTAAATTCAATTTTATTTGCATAGCGCTTTTAACAATGGACATTGTCATGAAGCAGCTTTACAGAAATAAATGGATTCACAAAAAATATATTGTAAATATTTGAATTTATCACTGTGAATTAATCCCTAATGAGCAAGCCAGTGGTGACAGCCTGCTTCAGGTCATCTCACAGACTATTAGCTGGATTCAGGTCTGGGCTCTGGCTCAGCCATTCAAAAACACTGATCTTCTTTTGGTGAAGCCGTTCCTTTCTTGATTTGGCTGTATGCTTTGGGTCATTGTACTGCTAAAAGGGGAAATTCCTTTTCATCTTCAGGTCACTAGCAGACACCTGAACGTTTCGCATTAAAATCATCTGGCATTTGTAGCTATTCATGATTCCCTCCACCTTGAAAAAAGCCCCAGTTCTGGCTGAAGAAAAGCAGCCGTAAAGCAACTGCCAACATCATGCTTCACCATGGATATGGTGTTCTTTTGGTGATGTTATAGATAGGAGATGTGATAGGTGGTGAAGCCCTTTGTGAAAGTCTAGCCCTTGGTTCTGTCTAGCCACACTACCCCATAGCCCAGACATGTGAATAATATGAGAGACTGCTGTCACATGCAGAGAGTAATCAGTACTTGTCAGATATTCCTGCAGCTCCTTTAATGTTGCTGTGGGTCTCTTGACAGCCTCCCTGTTAAGTTTTTAGCTTGTCCTTTTATAAATTTTGGAGGGACGTCCTGTTCTTGGTGATGTCACTGTGGTGCTCCATTTTCTCCCCTTCTTGATGATGACTTTCACGGTGTTCCATGGTACATCTAATGTTTTGGAAATTTTTTGTATCTCTCTCCTGATCGATACCTTTCAACAGTGGGACCCCGTAGAGGCTTTATAAGCTCTTTGCAGACCATGGTTTTAGAAGTCACATGAAACCAAGAAGATGTGAAGAAAATCTTAGAAAGAGCTGGTCTTTATTTGGGGTTAATCGGAATAATTTTATGGATGACAGCTGTATGATCATTAATTTTGAACATGAGATTGAATGTGATTGGTTCACAATTACAAAAGTTATGCACACTTATGCAACCAGGTTGTTGTAAGTTTTTTATTTTTCCCTAAAATATTTATGATTGTTTTTAATTTCATTTTTATGTGTTATAATTTCGCATTGAGGGTGGAAAAAGTTCTGTCATGATCTGACATGATCACAAAAACCTGCCATTTAACAGGGGTGTGTAGACTTTTTATATCCACTGTGTGTATTAACCCCCATTGCTGTAACACCCCTAAATTAGTTCTGGGGCACCTAGTACCCATCAGCCCAGGTAAAGACGTGAGTACACAAAGAAGCAACCAAGAAGTCAAAAGTAATTCTCTAGGCTACCAACACCATGAAAACCCTAACTGATACTTTTTTAGAACTTTGTCCTGGACTTATTTTGATCACTTCTTGGTCTTTATGATGTTTTTTTTTAGATACAGTTCTGCTATAACTTGTGAACCCTTTACCATTTTCTGTTTTTCTGCATAAATTTGACCTAAAACTAGACAGAGAAACTAAAGAGAACCCAAATAAACAAAACACACAAAACATATTTTTTTATATATATTTTTATATATTTTATATTTTTATATATTTTATATTTATTTATAACATTTATATTTATTTATTTATATTTACAACATTAAATATCTGTGTCAGGAAAACCATTGTTTTCAGTAACTGTTGTGACCCCCTTGAGCAGCATTAACTTCAACTAAATGTTTCCAGTAACTGGTGATCAATACTGCACAGTGGATTGGAGGAATTTTGGCCCATTCCTCCTTACAAAACTGCTTCAATTCAGTGATGTTGGTGGGCTTCCTTGCATGAACTGCTCTTTTTAGGTCCTTCCACAACATTTCTATTGTTAATGCCTGGACTTTGGATTGGCCATTCCAAAATATAAATTTCTTTTGCTTTAACCATTTCTTTGTAGACTTACTTGTGTGTTTAGGGTCATTGTCTTGCTGAGTGACCCACTTACAGTTAAGTTGCAGTTAACAGAGTGATACCCTGATAGTTTCCTATGGAATTTGCTAGTACAATCCAGCATTAATAGGTCCATCAATAATGGCAAGTCATCATCGACCAGGAGCAGCAAAGCAGCCCCAAACCATGATACTGCCATCCTGATGCTTCACAGTTGGGATGAGATTCTTATGTTGGAATGCAGTTTGTTTTTTGCCAAATATAATGCTTTTCTATAAATCAAAAAGTCCTATTTTGGATTCATCTGTCTACAGACCATTTTTCCATTAGGCTTCTGGCTTATCCACATGGTCTTGAGCAAACTTCAGACAGGCAGCAGGGTTATTTTTGGAGAGTAGAGGCTTCCCCCTTGCTCTCTTGCCATGCACACCATACTTGTTCAGTGTTTGTCTGATGGTGCACTCATGAACATTCACATTACTCAATATAAAAGTGGCCTGTAGGTCCTTAGATTATTCACCGTGCCCTTGGAATGATTTTTGCTGGATGACCATGCCTTGGGACAGTAATTGTGGTGCTGAAATTCCTCCATTTGTATATAATCTGCCACACAGTGGATAGGTGAATTCCAAACTCTTTAGAAATTGTTTGTTACCTTTTCCATCCTGGTGAACATTGATGTACGGCAATGGCATTTCTGAGTGATGCACCTCCTGACAGTGCCATTGTGCTGGCTGCAGAGTCACCCTTCACCCATCATCTGGGACCCACCCTTCACTAAAGTTTTGGCCCTTTAATCCCGGAATATATTGAAGTGGTGGAGCAGTGGTAGGGAAATCTCCCTGCACCCTCCCTTGGTGGCTGGCCCTAGGATCCTTGCCTTCCCCAGGCCTTGCCTTGGAGCCAGAAGCTCCCTTGTTTTGCGTCCTCTGCCAGGTCTTTGAGAGCCTTCCTCAGCTTGATGATGGTGATCCGAAGTGACTTCTGAAACCACTGGGTGGATGTTCCAGAGTAGCCTGTACAACCAACTTCCACTGGATAATTGAACACCCTCCACCCTGCTTGCGAACACACAAATGACACCTCTGTGTACTTTTCTTCCTTTCTCTTGAAAGAAGCCTCCACTCTCTCTTTCTATGGAACCGTCAATTCTACCATAAGGACCGTTCTACTGGAGGTAGACCAGAGAACACCACCTGGCTGCAAGGTGTTAATGGTGATCTCTTGTTGGAACTTCAACTTGTTGGAAGCTCAGAAATACAGAAAATTGTAAAGGGTTCACAAACTTTCTATTGGCACTGTATGTTCTCAAACAAACTCTGGGGTTCTAATAAAAACAGAGTAATAGCCTAACAAATAATAAAATAACACAGAAACACAATAATATGCAACACCTCCTCCAGAGGAACTTCTCCATCCTGGTTAAGGTCCATGGAGCTGAACAAAGGATCAGGAATCTCCTCCAGCCAGACAAACAGGAAACCCTGAGGAACGCCTTTTCGCAAATCCAACAACTCCAGTTCAAAAATTAACACGGCATCTGCTGGAACCACAGAACCTGTAAAGCGCACACACAAAATGAAAATAAATTGTACTAACACACAATTCAAACACTGCTTAATCTCAGAAGAGCAGCTGAGACACAAAGTGGCATCTTAGAGACAGAAGGGCAGCTGAGAGACAGAGGAGCAGCTGCGAGCTAGAGTGGCAATTGAGAGTCAGAAGGACAAGTGTTAGACGGTGGCAGTTAAAAGACAGAGGGCAACTGAGTCTCAGAGGTGCAACTGAGTGACAGAGTGCCAGCTGAGAGTAAGAGAGACAACTGGGGACAGAGGGGTAACTTAGAGACAGAGAAGCAACTGAGAGTCAGAAGAGCAACTGATGGAGAAGCAGTTGAGAGTCTAGGGGCAACTGAGATACAGAGTGTCAGCTGAAAGACAGAGGACCAGCTGAGAGGGGTAGGCGAAAAACAGATATTCTGGTAATTAAAGGGGGGAACTTTGTTTCCTCAGGAGTGTAACATTGTTTCTATGTTTACTGATGATGTTTTAACTTTGTATTCAGTGATAAATTATTTAACCTTCATTTTGTCCATGTCCGAAGTGGGGGGGCACAATCACCTCCCTCTTCTCCCCCACACACATGTCTTTTAACCCTTGATCCAGCCCCTCAATGACCTCTGCTTGACCCAGTGTTGCCTGTGCAGGTCTGCCCAAGTCAGTGCTGTTGAGAGCAATAGTAGTGATGTTATTATAAATGATTTCAAAGCTGCTTTTAGCATCATTCCTCAAGTACTCATTATTTTGAACACATGCCATATCTGCATGACAGTGTGTGAGGAACATGGATGTAAGCAGTGTTTGTGTGTGTTTGGGAGTTGGGGGGCGGTGGTGAAGTGTGTATAGTGCATTTACGATGAGTAAAGTAGGGTTCCGTCCAGCAGAGAGCAGTTATAGTGGTAGATGACAAGGTCATTAGCGGTGCTGGTGTTGTTACACTGCAAGGGTTTGTGGGTAATCTGAATGTCCACTGAGTCTTTTGGATTGTGGATGTCAATGATGTGGATGTCAAAGATCAACACGGCAGAACCAGGAATAAGGTCACCTGAGAACAACACACACACAAACAATGAACAAATAGTTTGTGTGTGTGTGTGTGTGTGTGTGTGTGTGTGTGTGTGTGCGTGTGTCTCACTTGTTCCATTCTCTCCATAAGCGAGGTGTGGAGGAACAATGATGTGTCTCTTCTCTCCCACACACACTCCTAGCAAGGCTTTATCCACTCCAGCGATCACATGACCCAAACCCACAAACGTATTGTACGTACTTTTGCGTCGGTAGCTGTGTGCAGGAAAAGGGGCGGGGATTGGCAACAAGAAGTACAACAATATTCATACAACAGTATTGATGGTGTAACACACATCCTACTGAAAGGCTCATTAAAGGACCAATCTGCCCCATGGTTTTACTGATCATCTACAAATCTCCACCCTACTACATGAGAAAAACTTGTAAGTGAGAAATGTGCTTGAAGATTACAGCTCAGATTTCAACACCAGACTTAACGTTAAACGCAGGCTTGGGACTAAATCCCTCACAATGCAGCTGGATGTTGGACTTTTTGTGAGTTCGCCATCAGGTGGTCAAGGTGAGTTCCAGTACGTCCTTAGTATTAAACTTAATACAGGAGCACATTGGGGATGTGTGCTAAGCCCTCTGCTACACTTCCTGAATAAACATGACTGTGTGCTCATGCAGAACTCCAGCACTGTCATCATATGTGCTGATGATGCAACACTCATAGGCAAGACAAGGCAAGTTTACTTATATAGCATAATTCATACACACTGGCAATTCAAAGTGCTTTACAAATGAGTAAATAAAATAACATAGAAAAATAATAGATTAAAAAACATACACAGCTGATATTAAAAAAAGTCTACACACCCTTGTTAAAATGGAAGGTTTTTATGATGTAAAAAACTGAAACCAAGATAAATCGTCAGAACCTTTTCTGACATGTCTGAGTTTTTTCTTTTTCAACCCTCAATGTGAAATGTGACATTTTAAGGAAAAATAAAAACCTAAATCAGGCTGTACTCTAACCCCACACTGCACAAAACCCTACAGTGCACGAAACCACACATTGCTTGAAACCCTACAATGCATTAAATCCTACACCATACTAAACCCCGCAATGAATTAAACTGCAACTGCACTATAGTAAACCTCACAATGCACTAAATTGTGTTAAAACACACACCTCACTAAACTCCACACTGCCCTAAACACCACAATGCATTGAACTACAAACTGCACTGCACTAAATCTCACAATGCATTAAACTGCACACTGCACTGAATCACACAGCACACTGCACTAAACTCTACAATTCACTAAACCACACACTGCACTGCAGTAAATCCCACAGTGCACTAAATCCCACACCACACTTAACTCCACAATGCACTAAGCCACACACTACACTAAACCGAACTTTCCCTTACTGGGGATCTATAATGGTACATCTTATCTAACACTGAATTAAAGCCCACACTGCACAAAACCTCACATAGCACTAAAGCCCACATTGCACTAAACCACACTCTGCACTGTACTAACCGCCTACCATACTAACCCCCACACTGCACTGCACCTGTGTGAATTGTGACATGACAATATATCTAAATCCTATCTGGCTGTGGAACTCTGGGTTTACTCACCTGGAGTCGAACAGTGTTCCGTCCTGGAATGTTCCATTGTAGTGATAACGTATAAAGTCTCCCTTCTTTGATTTTCTTCTGCAGGGCTGAGGAACATGGAGAACCTCCACCTGAACATCATCCTTCACATTAAATACATCAATGAGCAGCACATCAAACACCACCGTCGCATGAGCCGGCACCTTCAAACCTGTACACACACAATTCAATTCAATTTTATTTGTGTAGCGCTTTTAACAATGGACATTGTCACAAAGCAGCTTTACAGAGATAAATGGATTTTTTAAAAAATATTGTAAATATGTGAATTTATCCCTAATGAGCAAACCAGAGGCGACAGTGGCAAGGAAAAGCTCCCTGAGATAATATGCGGAAGAAACCTTGAGAGGAACCAGGCTCAGAAGGAAACCCATCCTCATCTGGGTGCAAAGGATATTGCAATTATAAATAAATCCCTTCTATTATTGTGTACTATATGGCCAAATAGTGCAATTGTGCAACCAGTAAATTCATTACAGTTTTCACAAGAAGTCTGATTGGTTAAAATCTATCCACTGTCCACTGATGGAGTCCTGAGTACGAAGGTGCTCGTGGCAACTGCAGCCCCAAAGCCACTACAGCAATCGCAGTCCCAAGCCATTACAGTACAGCTCCCCATATGTGATCCCTAAGCCATCTCCACAGCTCCCAGGTGGCACCATCCTATTAATAACAAATTCCACTATCACATGAGTCAGCAACTTCACACCTGAACACACAAAATCTAAAAATCTGAGTGCAAAAACCACCTACTATCTAAGCCTTGATGCAGGAATCTATAACAATGGAGACTCCTGCTAATAATAACTATCAAACTTGTGAACAAGGGAACTAGACAAGTACTCAAGAGATGACAACCTCTGGTAGAAAGGGCTAGTCTTCATATTTACTATGACATGGACTGAATTCTAGGGCCTGGTTTATACTACTATGTCATGATGCAGAGGGGGGATTAGGGGTAACCGTGACATGCAGAGACACAGAGACACATGAACGCATTAGCTCATAAGTATGAAGACTTCACCTTTTCAATCTCTGTCGAGCACTATAATAATAATAATAATACATTTTATTTATAAAGCACTTTTTAAGAAAATAAACATTTTCCCCCAATTAAAAACCCATTTTTAAGAAAATCTCAAAGTGCTACAGAAAAGAGTCATAATAACATAAGCAATTAAAATCAGATGCCAACTGAGATTAGCA
>CM074995.1:19518539-19529791 GCA_037576825.1 Pangasius krempfi | reverse complement strand
TAACCCTAACCCCTAACCCTAACCCTAACCCTAACCCTAACCCTAACCCCCTAACCCTAACCCTAACCCTAACCCTACCCCTAACCCCCTAACCCTAACCCTAACCCCCTTAACCCTAACCCCCCTAACCCTAACCCCCTAACCCTAACCCCCTAACCCCCTAACCTAAACCCTCAAACCCTCAAACCCCCCCAACCCCCCAACCATACATCAGTCCATTGTGCACCACACTTTTTAATAATTAGACAACTTCATATTACAAGTTCCTGATACCTCTGTTAAAGAATTGGAGGTTAAAATTGACAGTTTCCTACATGTAATACTCTAGTCTTAGGCAAAAACCCTGGATAGATGGACATTTTTAAAAAATATTTTCTTTTCACATATAATGATTATAGGGCTTGATAATGCCGTTAGAGAATAAATACATACCCTACTGTTGGCATATACAAAACAGAATAAATACTATAGGGGCACAAATAATTAAACAAGTTAAAATTAATTAATTAACTAAAACTTGTCCAGTTGCACATGGGACACAAGCCGAGGACTGATCGACCTACGGCTGGCCGCCTCAGATGAAGGTGTATAGTGTTCGAAGGCTGAAACACCTGATGACTCTGAGGTACACTACTGATAATGTGTCCTAAAAAAAAAAAAACCTTAGTTCTTCCCTAAATTATTTAGATAAATAAGCAAATTTTTTTCTATTCATCAAAGTTCTCTTCCTAAATAAATGAAAAATATATAATAATAAACAGCCCTTACCTTTCCAATCTTTAACCTTAATTAAGTCTTTCTGTAGTTATATAAATAATATATAAATAAATACGGAAGAGTCTTATTTAGTTGAATGGCTAGTTTTCATTTAATAAATAATAATAAAACAAATAATAAAAATAATAAGACTAATAGCCCTTACCTTATTGTCTCTTACCTTATCGTCACCTTACCTCTCTCGCACCTGCCCAGCCTTGGACGCATCAAGTGATGGTAGCAGGGATGGGTAGGTGAGCGGAAATATGCCCATGTAGGGATGGCTGGGTATTACAGGAGACTTGTGCCCAACTTCTCCTTGATTGCCTCTCTCCACTCTGATCTAACCAGGAAAAGCCAGCCGGACAGGATGCGCTGGAGACGGGAGGCAGAGCAAGCCTTTGAGGAGTTGAAAAGAGCACAGAGTGTGTGTTAAGGTAAGTGCACCTTCTGTTCACTAATGTGCGCTCTGTTTCTCCTTCCAAACAGAGACATCAGAGCTGACGAATGAACGGTGACCCCCACCCAAGCTGAGAGCGTCCGTCACATCCTTCCCGTCTCTCAGAAGCACTGCTGCTGCCAGTTCTCCGTGCTTGTCCTCGGGACGACACCAACCTCTCCACACTGCCCAAGCCACACTCACCTTACTTGGCACCAGATACTTCATCTCGCGTACAACCACTTAACACCTCCTTACACCTCGACACTCCTTACCACATTTCAACACACCTCACCACACCTGTGCGCCCCCTTTGTTGTCACAAAGCAGCTTCACCAAAATATATAAACTCAGGATATAAGTTTTTAATTTATAAACTTATCTCTACACACTTCAACACACTTCTACATACGTCTACACACCTCACCACACCCCAACACCCCTAAATACTTTAGCACACCCCTACACACCTAAACACACTCAAACACCCTTCAACACATCTCAACATAACTCAGAACACCTGAACGCACTCACCATAATCATGCACAGCTTGCCCTGTAATAACCTTTACTGGCCATCAAACCAAAAAACCCAGCAAGTGGGGGGTTGTGCGGCCCTTACGCAACATGATCTCCAGGGGGTCCGCCCAGTAAAAGCTTGTTGTCCAACATCGCAGTCATCCGCTGGGAAGAACCCACCTCGCAAGGCAGCAAACTCTGCTAGAGTGGCTTGGGAAACCTTGCAGTGCTAACAAATAGCCACTAGCAGAGGGGTGAGTTTTTCAACTCCACCTGCATGTAAGAATCATTAAACACAGCAACTGGTACTTTTAAATTAATATTAATGAATATTGTAAATGAATCATAATGTTTAACATTTAATATTTGACATATTTAAGGCATGGTCACTCCATTACAGGGCAAGTACAATAAAACATTACCTGGGGGAAGGGGGATGTTAAGGGTTAGGTCCAAGTCTCATCCTCAGTTAGTGCTTATTAGCCCAAAAAACACTAGCATACAGGTCAGGGTTTCAATTTTATTCACTTAGCATTAACTTGGTAAACCAGACGGGTAATTTTAGCATGTGTTTATATTGCTTCAGGTGGTACAAAGCGAGCTAATAAAAGCAGGGCTAACTTTAAATAGCCTCACTTTATTAAGCGTAACAGGTTAATCCAGGCAATTCAGCCAAATAGTGTGTCTGTTCACACCAGAGGTAATTTTAAAATAATCAATTAGAGGCAGATTTATTGTACATTTAATTCACTATATCAGAATTATATATTAGAATATAACCATAATTTTAATACTTCGATGAAAATCCTTTGCAGTCGATGACTGCCTGAAGTCTGGAGCCCATGTTCTCAAAACTCAAATTCTGAGTTTCCCTGGAAACTTCACAAGACCTTCACTGCAGCCACCTTCAGCTGCTGCTTGTTTGTGGGTCTTTCTGCCATCAGTCTTGTCTTCAGTAAGTGAAAAGCAGCTCTATTGGGTTGAGATCAGACGACTGACTCGGCCATTGAAGAATATTCCATTTCTTTGCCTTCAAAAAGCCTTGAGTTGCTTTCACAGTATGTTTAGGGTCATTATTCACCTGCACTGTGAAGCGGCATAACACATAACTACACACACATATGCAGATTTTTGTCTTGTGTTTAATTCTCAAGATCAGATAATAACACGATAATCAGTGTAGAACAATGAAATGTGATGAATATACACGTGATCACACAACTGAGCGGCTACACGTCAACACTCCTCTAGGGTTCATTACATTCTTTCAGAAAAAATCTCATCCGTGTCATTGTCTGTTGTTTATGTCTACACCTTCAGCCATGTCCTCTCGTCCATCCCCAGTCTCCACCCCCCTTTTACACTTCTCCACCCACTGGCTCTGCCCCTTCTTCCATTTCATTGGTCTGAAGTGGAGGTTTTCCTGGGTGAGAAGATGAGCTCTTTAACGACATTAGTGAGATTCTTTAGCTCGTTCAGTTCTTCAGCTGATCCTTCACTCTCTCCATCCGTCTGCTCAGCTTTCTTCCCCACCAACCGCTTCACCACCAGAGTGTGATACTGCATCAACAGCTCATACTGATCCTGACACACACACACACACACACACACACACACTGTGTACATACTTTACCGTCACAAACATCAGGTAAGTTAGTACAGTGTGTGTGTGTGTGTGTATGTATGTGTGTGTGTGTGTGTATGTGTGTGCGCATGTGTGAGTGTGTGTACCTGTGGGAGTTTACTCTGCAGCGTGTGTATGATGCTTGATACACACCGTCCCGGAGCAAGCAGCATGCAGTGTGTGTGTTGCTGAAATAGCAGTAAAACAGTAAGATGCAGAACAAGCGCCTCGTCTACCGCCGCCTGCAACTGCTCCATCAGAGAGTGTTTATGTATGGACAGAACCTGTCTGTAACACACACACACAAGAGAGAGTGTGTTTATGTATGGAGAGAACCTGTCTGTAACACACACACACACACACACACACACACACACACACACACACACACACATCAGAGTGTGTTTATGTATGGAAAGAACCTGTCTGTAACACACAAACACTTATTAGAGTTTGTGTAGTGTATCATTGTGTGTCTGTGTTTTTACTTCTCTTTTTTCTTGTCTCCTTTCTTAAGCATAATGCCACACTCCTCAGCAGCAGCTTCCACGTTGCAGAGGAATTCCTCAATGCTCTTAAACACAGACATAGTCAGATAGAGAAACTGATGAAGTAATGGGGCAACAGCATGACACAGAGTGATAGCATGACAGTGTGATGGTGTGATGAAGCGACAGTGGGACGGCGATACAGTGGGACAGAGCAACAGTGTAAGAGAGCGGCAGTGTGGAAAGAACTATTTTAATTTGTCTTTGAAAAAATTCAGTCTGGTTTTACATCTGGTCATAGCACAGAATCAATGATTCTTATGATAGCTAATGACTTATTATTAAAAGTGGATTCTGGTAGCTGTGTTGCTTTAGTTCTGCTGGATCTTAGCACAGCATTTGATATGATTGATCATATTATTCTTATTGAATATCTAAGTTAACATGTTGGCATCCAAGGAATTGCCTTAAGTTGGTTTACCTCTTATGTGCACAACAGAACATTTTCTGAAATGTCAAAATTGGAAACTTCTCATCTACAGCTTCCATCACCTGTAAGATCCCCCAAGCTTCCATTTTGGGACAGTATTATTTTCATTATATATAATCCTCCTTAGTTCTAATTTGAGAAAATATGGTACTTTGTATCATTTTTATGGTGATGATACACAGATGTGCCTCCCTTTGAAGTCTGTTGATGATGTATCTGTTAAATCTATTTTTGAGTGCTTGAGAAATGTAAAATTCTGGATGGACAGCAACTTTCTCCAGCTAAATGACAAAAAGACTAGAGCTTAGAATTCTTGGCCCTAGTAGCTATGTAAATAATACTGCAGAGAGTCTAATTACTCATCTAATTTGCATACCTATGTCAAAAATCTGGGTTTTATTTTTGACACAGAACTAAAGTTCGACAGGCAAATAAATTCAGTTGTAAAGAATAGTTTCTTTCAACTGTGAAATAATTCTAAACTTAAACCTGTCTTATCATTTCATAATCTGGACAAAGTAATTCAATGCTTTCATTACATCATGCCTTGACTATTGTAGTGTAACGTCTCGGTGTAAGTCAGTCTTCGTTGTCACGCCTGCAAAGGGTGCAGAATACTGCAGCAAGGTTGCTGACTAATACAAGAAACAGGGATCATGTATCCCCTATCCTGGCATCTCTACAATAGTTACGGATTAAATTTAGAATAAAGTATAAGGTGCTGTTGTACATTTTTAAAGCTCTACATGTACTGGAAGATTATATTTCTGAGCTTATTGCTACCGCCCCAGACACGTAGATCTAACAACCAGCTGCTTCTTGATATTCCTCGGTCACACTTAAAGGGCAAAGGAGATTGTGCATTCTATCTTGCTGCCCCAAACTTGTGGAACAGACTATCAATGTTTATCAGATCCGTGACCTCTGTGAACATGTTTAAAACCTGCCTTGAAACGTATCTTTTTAATGAAGCCTTTACTACTTTATAGTGTGACGGGGGAAAGCGTGACAGGGTGAAAGCAGGACTTGGTGGCTTGTCAAAATTTACACTCACTCTTCCATTCAGGCTGCTGTTCAGTTTCATCAGAGGAGCTTTAATCTCACCAGGGAGCTTTGCCAGAATCTTCATCCTCACCTAGAAATCAGGGAAATACAGATGGTAGATGTGGCAGTGCAGGATCACACAGTAACAGCAGATAGCGGCAGATGGAGTAAAAAAATTATATTTTGGATATTTTAGCTACTCCCATGTCTTTTTAAAACTTTTGAAAAACTTGCACTCTCCACAAACAGACACAGACAAACGCTAAAAGAAGGAGCTGTAACTGGTTTTAATCACATTCACAATCACAGTCAATCATATTAATGTTGAGAACAGAAGACAACTACACATGACCCTAACAGTGCTGTTCTCACAGCAATGGCAGCTCCATCTCCTAAACTCCAATTTAACCTCATTCAGCCTGTAACCATGAAAATAGCATTGCTGACCTCAGCAGTGATGGAGTTGGGATTGTCCATGGTGGTTTTGTGATCATCTGACAAGAAGCTGATCATCGCATTGGTTAGATCGGAACAGACTGATTTCAGGATGTGTTTCACCATGTGGAGTTGAACATCATCTACACACACACACACACACACACCCAAGTAATGTCTGTGTCCCTGTTCTGGTACATGAAGGTTTTTGTGTATGTGTATATGTGTTAGTGTACGTAATACACACCTGAGAAGTGTTTGGTTCCCCGCTCTAGCGCTCGGACATTAGCGTACAAAGTGTTAATTTCCTCCTGCAGCTCCTTAGCCGTGTGTCTGCGTTTCCCAGCTGAGGTGGAGGCAGAAGTGGAGGACAGGAAAACCGAACGCACCACTTCCTTGTATGCCCGTGATAATGGCCTGAAGGACCACACACACACACACACACACACACACACACACACACACGAGACTGAGCAAGTACACCAGCACTTTACACGGCTGGGGGTGGGTGGGGGCTTGGGTTGTGGGGGGGAAGGGAATGTGATTGTGTGTGATGGCTGTAAACCCTGACCAAAACACAAATGTGCACGCTCAAACATTCCTGCATATGAACACCTTGATGATGCCACTAACTCCCAAACTCTTAACCAGAGTTCCAGCTTCCCACAGTCAAGCTCCAGAATACATCCATCCCAACAAAATTCTGCAGCTCTGCTCCAGGGGAGGACGGCAACACCAGCTCACAGGTTGCAGAGCATATGAAAGGTTGGAGCTCCTTAGAATTTTAAAAGTTTTGCCAAAGAGTCATCAAAGCCACGCTGACCCGACCTGCCAGCCTCAAACCCCCTTGTAGTATTGCTGGATGCTCATTTCACAGGGAGAGAAGGGAGGCTCTGAATGCCTTTTGCCCACTAACCCTAGCTGTGACCTGTTTCACATTTAAATCAAAATAAGTTTTGACAGAAAACAGTGAGCTGATGAGGAATTACTGGTTGCAGGTCTGCTTCTTGAGGAACGGCAGAGTATTATTGGAGTACTATCAGAGCAAGAGGAGCCCATGAACCTCCTCATCTCGCAGTGAGATGCTGTGATTGATCTGGCACATATACACCCACTCAGCCTGTATCGGGGGGAAGAACACTGCTCTTACAAACCACTGCTGCCCTCCCTTAAGACACTCCATGGTGACCAGTGTGACACGGTACAGGTACAGATAAAGAAGTGCACAAAAATTGGCTCCTGTGGAGCTTTAATGATGGTACCTGACAAGCTCATGTGCAATGAGCTCCAGCGTTTCCTCAGGACAGTCACACACTCGCTTCTCTAACACCTCCACAATCTTCTGAACTGACAGGAACTCCAGCTCTACAGGCTTACCTATACACACACAAAGTTATTGAAACGCACAAATGAAGTGAGTGCAGTATACAGGAACACTGTGAGGGTGTGTACAGTAGAGAAGAAGTAGTGTGTGTGTATACTCTGTGTAGTTGCAGTCTCGTCATCGCTCTCTTCTTCTCTCCTGTTCTTCTTCTTGGTTTTTCGAGTTCTGATCTCTCTGGCATTTCCTCCTCCGCCTGCTCTCACACTGCCACTGCCCTCTGTGCACGCACACACACACACACACACACACACACACACACACACACACACACACACACTGCTGAGTCAGGGTTGTGTGTGTGTCCCTGCCTGTAGTTCAGACAATATAATGCAGTGGTTAGCATGTAACGTTAATGCCTAATTAACCACAGACTGTTAGCATGTAGCATTAGAGCTAAAATAAATAACAGATTATTAGCATGCAGTATTAGTGCTAAATTAACTCCGGGTTTTAAGTCCACCTGTCGCTTTCTTCCTGCGTTCCTCTCGTTTGTCTCGTTTAGCGCTCAAGCTCTCAGCCATCAATGGTGCCAGTTTCACATCATCCTCTGTTAATAACAGCACAGGGTCACTCTTCACTTCCTGTATGCACACACACACACACACATACACACACACACACACACACACACACACACACACACACACACACATATATTAGCAGAGCTCTGTAGAAGGAGTGTTGACCTTTTAACCATGTCTGGTTGAGGGTGCTCTTACCGCCTGAGCTTTCTGCTGCATCATGTCATCAAAAAGCGCCAGGCAGCTGCTAATGAACTTCTCGCTGACGACAGCAGTGCCAAGAACCCGAGCACTGGACAGAGCATGCACTGAGTGGATCACATGACTTATCAACGTCGCTGAATCGTCCAATGAGAGGCAGCTTGGCAACAGCAGCTGGAAGGTGGGCAGGGGAACGGGGGCACAAAGAATATATTCTCTGTAATTAATGATGTTAACTGATTGCACTGTGAGCTGTTTTATTCCCACACTGTGGAGTCATATATTGGAGATTGGAATGTTTTTTGTACCTGCAAATCGATCCAGGTTTCAGAGTTGACGGCTTCCTCCACTGAGGCCTCCAGCTGATCCAATATGGCCGCTTCCACACACACCGACTGCAGGAACAACAGCTTCCTGTCCTTAAAACGCTTCTTAATGTAGTTCACTGGATCAGGAATTCCCAACCGGGACAGAGACTCAAACTCTGAGAAAACACAACATGACTGACATCAGAACATCACACACTCCCTAACTCCTGAATCCAAAAATCCTAACCCTGAAATTTCTCTCTATTCCTTTAACCCTTTAATACAGACTCCCTTATCCAAAATGTGCAGCTCCTTCTCTCGTGTCTCACATGCCTTATTCCCAAATCCCAAACCCTTTACACCCAAATACCCAAACTTCTTATTTGTAAATCTGAACCCTTTATCCCTGGCTGTTACCAAGGTAGGCGTTGTGTGTCAGGAAGGACTCGACCCAGGCGTTCTGCGCTCTGCAGTAAACATCAGGAATAAACACAGCTTTATCCTGACGACCTCCAACTACCGAGCCAAGCACACGTCCTGAGTTCACCAACTCCTCCAGAAGAGCTTCACACACACACAAAATACTGCATCGTTACCAAGCACACACACACACACACACACACACAAAATACTGCATAAACGTACTGAATATAATTTTACATTTAGAAAACATCAAGATGATTAAATAACGAGCCATTCTTTGCATAATATTTACAATAATTTAATAATCTAATATGATGCTTTCAAAGCGCAAGGAACAAATACTTATAGAGCTGTAGCAAAAACCGATACAAGTGGCACAAGATGCTGACGGTAAAAAAATTTACAGCATGTTTATAGCATTTCCTAAAACCAAGACATATTTTGGTCACCTGGACTCCAGTCACAGTGCTGAGCATTTGCACTCTCTCAAGAAGAAGACTGTAGTGGCCATAGAGGAGGAGATCCATAAGCACTCCACCTTTTACCAGCAGTCTGGGCTACCTGCTATCACAGCTACCACCTGACATCCAACCAGCTCTGTAATCACTACATGCTGGTGACTTTAGCCTGCCATTTCAGGATGATTTCTCGGCTAATATACATGCAGCGACAGACAAGTCTCTCTCAGTCAGACAGCACCACAGACAACAACATGACAGACAGTACCAAGGACAGTGCCATAAAATAAATGCACATCGAGAGGTCCCATAGACACCCTATAATACACACACACACACACACACACACACACACACACACACACACACGAGAATGCACACTCACGCCACAATGCACATTCACACACACTACAACAACTGCCGCAATGAAAACATACTCACAGTATAAGACATTGTCTTGTAAGCCATACTGACCAATCAGGTTATTCACTGGAGTCGGCCTAAAACACACACGTTAACATGTTCATGTAGAGTATTAACCATTTTAGGCAAAGAGCTCACTAATTATTCAGAGTATGTGTGTACACTGTGTGTGTGTCTACACTGTGTGTGTGTGTGTGTGTGTGTGTCTACGTTACCTGGTGATAGAACTGAATAATCCTCGTATTTTTGCTTTCTGTCTGTTGATAAAGTTCTGCGTGAAGATCAGTCCACTGAACTGATCCATGTGACCATCAATCATCCGGCCTATCCGCGCACTGAGCTCCTGTTACACACACACACACACACACACAGCAATGATCCTGAGTGTATGACGGTGTGAGACAGTGGAACTATTAATGGGATATTTGTAGACTAACAGGTTCTCTTTGTGTGTCTGTTTTCAAAAGGAGTGAAATCATTGTCTGTTCAGAATCAGCACCAGTCCCCTACCTCACACCGGACCACGGCACCAGTCGCCTACCGCACACCGGACCCAGAGTGTTTACCAGGCACACACCACCAAACCTATGGTGATGCTGACACATACAAATCTTTGGTGAATATGTATGTACGTGTGTGAGTGTGTTTCTTACCTGTGTAAGGAAATCAGCAGGTAACTGGTGTGTTTTGCTGAGCTCAGTGATGTTCACCTGTCCAGCCTCTTGCAGTTTATCATTCACCTCCTCACACACCTGTTCCAGGTAATGTCTGAACATCAGGGACAGACAGTCAGAGGCAGCGACAGAGAGTGTGTGTGTGTGTGTGTGTGTGTGTGTGTGTGCGTCTCTCACTCAGTAATCAGTTGCCCCAGAATGATCCGAGTTCCTCTCTCTGATTTGGCCACTTCATTCGCTCGGCTCTCCACATGGACCAGATCCACGTTAATGATCTACACACAAACGCACGCGCACACACGCACGCGCGCGCGCGCACACGCACGCACACACGCGCGCACACACGCACTATGAGCACAGAGATAGAAAGGCAGATGAAATGTGAAGTGTGTGCGGTTTACGGAGTTACTGTAATGAGTGTACGCTCACCTTCTGCAGATCCACTACATTGATTCTTCCTTAAACACAAAACACACACAAAGTCAGAACAAAACAAAACCGGAACCAGAGCCGTTACACACACTCACACACTCACCTCCGTGTGAGTACAGCTCATCTCGAATCTCTCGGCTGATCTGTGATGGAGTGATGAACTCTTTTCCATCAAGTGTGTGAACGATGTCTAGCTTCTTCTCATCCACCAGCTTAGTGATGATCTCAATACAGTTCCTCTCTGACAACCTGAGCACGCGCCACACACACGCCACACGCCACACGCCACACGCATTATTTTTATATCACAGCAGTCATATGTAATGTATGTTTAATTTAAAAGCTCATGGTTAAAAGAGGACACATGAGCATGTAAACAAACACCTCGGCTCACTGACACTTTTTAACGAAGAACAAATTATAGAGAATAAAACCAGAATAAAACAAAATATAAAGAAAAATATTAATAATGAGTACACCTATAATGTAAATATGTACATATGTGTTAAATATAAGAATGCATGAATATGTTTCGATTTCGATGTTTTTTTAATAAAAGTGTGTATGAACGTGTTTAGGTTTAATAAGAGTGTGTATGAACGTGTTTAGGTTTAATAAGAGTGTGTATGAACGT
>CM074995.1:19498947-19510085 GCA_037576825.1 Pangasius krempfi | reverse complement strand
AAAGACCTCTACAGACCCAAGCAAACGTCTACAAATCCTAGCAAAACTTAACAGACCATAACAAACCTCTACAGACCATAGCAAAACTCTACAGACGTCTACAGACCCGAGCAAACCTCGACAGACGGAAGGAAACCTCTACAGACCTCTACAGACCATAGCAAACCTCTGTGGATCCTAGCAAACCTCTACAGTCATTAGCAAACCTCTACACACCCAAGAAAAAGTCTACAGACCTCTACAGATCCTAGCAAACCTCTACAGATCTCTACAAACCGTAGCAAACATCTACAGACCATACCAAAACTCTACAGATATCTACAGACCCTAGCAAAACTCTACAGATCTCTACACACCCTAGCCAACCTCGACAGACCCTAGCAAACCAAGAAAGACCAAAACAAACCTCGACAGACCCTAGCAAACCTCGACAGACCCTAGCAAACCTCTCCAGACTCTAGCAAAACTCTACAGACCCTAGCAAACCAAGAAAGACGCTAACAAACCTCGACAGAGCCTAGCAAACCTCGAAAGACCCTAGCAAACCTCTACAGACCCTAGCAAAACTCTACATACCCTACCAAACCTCGACAGACCCTTGCAATCCTCTCCAGACCATAGCAAAACTCTACAGATTGATACAGACCCTAGCAAACCTCTAGAGTCCCGAGCAAACTTCTACAGGCCCTAGCAAACCTTGACAGTCCCGAGAAAACCTATACAGACCCTAGCAAAACTCTACCGACCCTAGCAAAACTCTACACACCCTAGCAAACGTCGACAGACCATAGCAAACCTCGACAGACCTCTACACAACCTGGTAAACCTCTACAGACCCAAGCAAACCTCTACAGGCACTAGCAAACCTCGACAGACCTCTACACACCATAGCCAACCTCTACAGACCCTAGCAAACGTCTACATAAGTCTACAGACCCTAGGAAACCTCTACAGACCAGAGCAAACCTCGACAGACCCTAGCAAACCTCGACAGACCTCTACACACCATAGCAAATCTCAATAGACCGTAGCAAACCTTTACAGAGCCTAGCAAAACTCTACAGACCCTAGCAAACCACTACAGAGCTCTACAGACCATAGCAAATTTCTACAGACCCTATCAAAACTCTTCCGATCCTAGCAAAACACTACAGACCCTAGCAAACCACGACAGAACCTAGAAAACCTCTACACATCATAGCAAACCTCTACAGACCTCTACAGACCCAGGCAAACTTTTACAGATCCTAGCAAAACTCTCCATAACATAACAAACCTCTAGAGACTCTAGCAAACCTCTACAGACGTCTACAGACCCTAGCAAACCTCGACAGACGCAATGGAACCTCTACAGACCTCTACAGACCATAGCAAACATCTATGGATCCTAGCAAACCTCTACAGTCCCGACCAAACCTCTACCAACCCTAGAAAAACTCTACACACCCTAGGAAACCTCGACAGACCCTAGCAAAACTCTACAGACCCTAGCAAACTTCTGCAGTACCTAGCAAACCTCTACACATCCTAGCAAACGTCTACACACCCTAGCAAACGTCTACACACCTCTACAGATCCTAGCAAACCTCGACAGATGCAAGGAAACCTCTACAGACCTCTACAGACCATAGCAAACATCTATGGATCCTAGCAAATCTCTACAGACCCTAGCAAACCACTACAGAGCTCTACAGACCATAGCAAACTTCTACAGACCCTAGCAAAACTCTAAATAACCTAGCAAACCTCTACAGACCCTAGCAAAACTCTACACATCCTACCAAACGTATACAGACATCTAGAGATCCTAGCAAACCTCTACAGACCTCTACAGACCCTCGCAAACCTCTACACATCAATCCTCTACAGACCCTAGCAAACCTCGACAGACCTCTACACACCATAGAAAAACTCTACAGGCCCTAGCAAACCTCTACACATCCTACCAAACGTCTACAGACCTCTAGAGATCCTAGCAAACCTCTACAGAACTCTACAGACCCTAGCGAACCTCTACAGATCCTAGCAAACCTCAACAGACCATAGCAAAGCTCTACAGACCCTAGCAAACCTCGACAGACCCTATCAAAACTCTACCGACCGTAGCAAACCTCGACAGACCCTAGCAAACCACTACAGAGATCTACAGACCATAGCAAACTTCTACAGACCCTAGTAAAACTCTAAAGAACCTAGAAAACCTAGACAGACCCTGGCAAACCTCTACAGATCCTAGCAAACCTCTACACATCCTACCAAACGTCTACAGACCTCTAGAGATCCTAGCAAACCTCTACAGAACTCTACAGACCCTAGCGAACCTCTACAGATCCTAGCAAACCTCAACAGACCATAGCAAACCTCGACAGACCCTATCAAAACTCTACCGACCGTAGCAAACCTCGACAGACCCTAGCAAACCACTACAGAGATCTACAGACCATAGCAAACTTCTACAGACCCTAGTAAAACTCTACCGATCCTAGAAAACTCGACAGCAAAACACTACAGACTCTAGCAAACCTCTACAGACAGTAGCAAAACTCTACACACCCTAGCAAACCTCGACAGACCTCTACACACCGTTGGAAACTGCTACAGATGCTAGCAAACCTCTACAGACTCTAGCAAACCTCTACACATCATAGCAAATGTCTACAGAGCTCTACAGATCCTAGCCAACCTCTACAGACCTCTACAGACCCAAGCAAACATCTACAGATCCTAGCAAAACTCAACAGACCATATCAAACCTCTAGAGACCTTAGCAAACGTCTACAGATGTCTACAGACCCTCGGAAAGCTCTAGAGTCCCTAGGAAACCTCTACAGACAGTAGCAAAACTCTACACACCCTAGCAAACCTCGACAGACCCTAGCAAACCTCGAGAGACCCTAGCAAACCTCGAGAGACCATAGCAAACCCCGACAGACCCTAGCAAACTTCTACAGTACCTAGAAAAACTCTACAGACCCTAGCCTCTACAGATGCGAGGAAACCTCTACAGACCTCTACAGACCCAAGCAAACTTCTACAGACCCTAGCAAACCTCTACACATCATAGCAAACCTCTACAGACCTCTACAGACCCAGGCAAACTTTTACAGATCCTAGCAAAACTCTCCATAACATAACAAACCTCTAGAGACTCTAGCAAACCTCTACAGACGTCTACAGACCCTAGCAAACCTCGACAGACGCAATGGAACCTCTACAGACCTCTACAGACCCAAGCAAAGTTCTACAGACCCTAGCAAACCACTACAGAGCTCTACAGATCATAGCAAACTTCTACAGACCCTAGCAAACCTCTACCAACCCTAGCAAAACTCTACAGACCCTAGCAAACCTCTACAGACTCTAGTAAAACGCAACAAACACTAGAAAACCTCGACAAACCCTAGCAAAGCTCGACAGACCTCTACACAACGTATTAAACCTCTACAGACCATAGCAAACCTCTACACATCATAGCAAACCTCTACACATCATAGCAAACGTCTACAGAGCGCTACAGACCCAAGCCAACCTCTACAGACCCTAGCAAACCTCTACACATCATAGCAAACCTCTACAGACATCTACAGACCCTAGCAAACCTCGCCAGACCTCTAGACACCATAGCAAATCTCTACAGTACCTAGCAAACCTCTACGGCCCCTAGCAAAACTCTACAGACCCTAGCAAAACTCTACAGACCCTAGCAAACCTCGACAGACCTCTAGACACCATAGCAAATCTCTACAGACCCTAGCAAACCTCAACAGACCCTTGCAAAACTCTACAGACCCTAGCAAACCACTACAGAGCTCTACAGACCATAGCAAACTTCTACAGACCCTAGCAAACCTCAACAGTCCCCAGCAAAACTCTACAGACCCTAGCAACCACTACAGAGCTCTACAGACCATAGCAAACTTCTACAGACCCTAGCAAAATTCTACCGACCCTAGCAAAACTCTACAGACAGTAGCAAAACTCTACACACCCTAGTAAACCTCGGCAGACCTCTACACACCGTAGGAAACCGGTACAGATGCTAGCAAACCTCTACATATCATAAGAAATGTCTACACACCTCTACAGATCCTAGCCAACCTCTACAGACCTCTACAGACCATATCAAACCTCTACAGACCTTAGCAAATGGTTACAGACGTCTACAGACCCTAGGAAAGCTCTACAGTCCCTAGCAAACCTCTACAGACCCTAGCAAACCTCTACAGACTCTAGTAAAACTCAACAAACACTAGAAAACCTCGACAGGCCCTAGCAAAACTCTACAGACAGTAGCAAAACTCTACACACCCTAGCAAACCTCGACAGACCTCTACACAACGTAGTAAACCTCTACAGACCCTAGCAAACCTCTACACATCATAGCAAACCTCTACACAGCGCTACAGACCCAATCAAACCTCTACAGACCCTAGCAAACCTCTACACATCATAGCAAACGTCTACAGACATCTACAGGTCCTAGCAAACCTCTACAGACCCAAGCAAACCTCTACAGATCCCAGCAAAACTCAAAAGACCATATAAAACCTCTAGAGACCCTAGCAAACGTCTACATACGTCTACAGATCCTAGGAAACCTCTACAGACCCTAGCAAACCTCTACAGACCCTAGCAAACCTCGCCAGACCTCTAGGAACCATAGCAAAACTCTACAGACCCTAGCAAACTTCTACAGTACCTAGCAAACCTCTACAGACCCTAGCAAACCTCGACAGACCCTTGCAAAACTCGACAGACCCTAGCAAACCACTACAGAGCTCTACAGACCATAGCAAACTTCTACAGACACTAGCAAAACTCTACCGACCCTCGCAAACCTCTACAGACAGTAGCAAAACTCTACACACCTTGACAGACCTCTACACATCGTAGGAAACCGCTACAGATGCTAGCAAACCTCTACATATCCTAGCAAACGTCTACAGACCTCTACAGATCCTAGCCAACCTCTACAGACCTCTACAGACCATATCAAACCTCTACAGACCTTAGCAGACGTTTACAGACGTCTACAGTCCCTAGGAAAGCTCTCCAGTCCCTAGCAAACCTCTACAGACCCTAGCAAACCTCTACAGACTCTAGTAAAACTCAACACTAGAAAACCTCGACAGGCCCTAGCAAAACTCCGCAGACCCTAGCAAACCTCGACAGACCCTTTCAAAACTCCGCAGACCCTAGCAAACCACTACAGAGCTCTACAGACCATAGCAAACTTCTACAGACCCTAGCAAACCTCAACAGTCCCTAGCAAAACTCTACAGACCCTAGCAAACCTCTACACATCATAGCAAACGTCTACAGACATCTACAGATCCTAGCAAACCTCTACAGACCTCTACAGACCCAAGCAAAGTTCTACAGACCCTAGCAAACCACTACAGAGCTCTACAGATCATAGCAAACTTCTACAGACCCTAGCAAACCTCTACAGACCTGCACAGACCCTAGCAAACCTCCACAGACCCTAGCAAACATCACCACATCCTCTCAGACCTCTTCAGACCCTAGCAAACCTTTACAGACCCTAGCAAACGTGCAGAGACCCTAGCAAACCACCACAGACCCTAGCAGACCTCTACAAAACTGCACAGACCCTAGCAAACCTTAACACAACCTCGCAGACCTCTACAGACCCTAGGAAACCTGCACAGACCCAAGCAAACCTCCACGGACTCTTGCAAACTGTCAAAGACCCTAGCAAACTGCCACAGAAGCTAGCAAACCTCCACAGACCCTAGCAAACCTGCAAAGACCCTAGCAAACCTGCACAGAACCTAGCAAACCTCTACAGAGCTGCACAGACCCTAGCAAACCTCCACAGACCCTAGCAAACATCACCACATCCTCTCAGACCTCTTCAGACCCTAGCAAACCTTTACAGACCCTAGCAAACGTGCAGAGACCCTAGCAAACCACCACAGACCCTAGCAGACCTCTACAAAACTGCACAGACCCTAGCAAACCTTAACACAACCTCGCAGACCTCAACAGACCCTAGGAAACCTGCACACACCCAAGCAGACCTCCACAGACGCTAGGAAACCTCCACAGAACCTAGCAAACCACCACAGACCTTAGCAAACCTCTACAGACCTGCACAAACCCAAGCAGACAGCCACAGATCCTAGCAAACCACCACAGACCCTAGCAAACCTCCACAGATCCTAGTAAACCTGCACAGAACCTAGGAAACCTCCACAGAGCCTTGCAAACCTCTACAGACCTGCAAAGACCCTAGCAAACCTCTACAGAACCTAGCAAACCTCTAGAGACCTGCACAGACACAAGCAGACGTCCACAGACCCTACCAAACCTCAACACATCCGCGCAGAACTCCACAGACCCTAGCAAACATCTACAGACCCTAGCAAACCTATACAGACCTGCACAGATCCTAGCAAACCTCCACAGACCCTAGCAAACCTCAACACATTCTTGCAGACCTCTACAGACCCTAGCAGACCTCCACAGACCTTAGCAAACCTCCACAGACCCTAGCAAACCTGCACAGACCATACCAAACCTTCACAGACCCTAGCAAACCTCCACAGAACCTAGCAAACCTCCACAGACCCAAGCAAACGTCTACAGACCCAAGCACACGTCTACAGACCTGCACAGACCCTAGCAAACCTCCACAGACCCTAACAAACCTGCACAGAACCTAGAAAACTTTCAAAGACCCTAGCAGACCTCGACAGACCTTAGCAAACCTCCACAGAACCTAGCAAACCTCTACAGTCCCAAGCAAACCTCTACAGACCCTAGCAAACCTATACAGACCTGCACAGACTCTAGCAAACCTCCACAGACCCTAGCAAACCTCAACACATTCTCGCAGAACTCTACAGACCCTAGCAAACCTCTACAGACCCTAGCAAACCTCTACAGACCTGCACACACCCTAGCAAACCTCCACAGACCTTAGCAAACCTCCACAGACCATACCAAACCTTCACAGACCCTAGCAGACCTCCATAGAACTTAGCAAACCTCCACAGAACCTAGCAAACCTCTACAGACCCAAGCAAACCTCTACAGACCCTAGCAAACCTATACAGACCTGCACAGACCCTAGCAAACCTCCACAGACCCTAGCAGACCTCCACAGACTTTAGCAAACCTCCACAGAACCTAGCAAACCTGCACAGACCCTAGCAAACCTTTACAGACCCTAGCAAACCTCCAAAGCACCTAGCAAACCTCCACAGACCCTACCAAACAGCCACAGACCCTAGCAAACAGCCACAGTCCCTTGCAGACCTCAAGAGACCCTATCAAACCTCTACAGACCTCTAGACACCCTAGCAACCCTCCGCAGACCCTAGCCAACCTCCACAGACCCTAGCAAACAACCACAGACACTAGCAAACCTCCACAGATCCTAGCAAAACTCTACAGACAGTAGCAAACCTCCAAAGCACCTAGCAAACCTCCACAGATCCTAGCAAACCTCCAAATACCGTAGCAAACCTCAACACAACCTCGCAGACCTCTACAGACCCTACCAAACCTCCACAGACCCTAGCAAACCTCCAGAGACCTCTAGAGACCCTAGCAAACCTCAAGAGACCCTAGCAAATCTCCCAAGAACCTAACAAACCTCTACAGAGCTGCACAGACCCTAGCAAAATTCCACAGACCCTAGCAAACATGCAGAGAACCTAGTAACCCTCCACAGATCCTAGCAAACCTCCAAAGACCCTTGCAAACCTCTACAGAGCTGCACAGACCCTAGCAAAATTCCACAGACCCTAGCAAACCTGCACAGACCCTAGCAAATCTCTACAGACATCTACAGACACTAGCAAACCTCCAAAGACCCTATCAAACATCAACACAACCTCGCAGACCTCCACAGACCCTAGCAAACCTCCACAGACCCTAGCAAACCTCTACAGACCCTAGCCAACCTTCACAGACCCTAGCCAACCTGCACAGACTCTTGCAAACCTCTACAGACCTTCACAGAACCTAGCAAACCTCTACAGACCACCACAGACCCTAACAAAGCTTCACAGACCCTAGCAAACCTCTACAGACCCAAGCAAACCTCTACAGACCTGCACAGACCCTAGCAAAACTCCACAGACCCTAGCAAACCTGCACAGACCCTAGCAAACCTCCACAGACCCTGGAAAACCTGCACAGACCCTAGCAAACCTCCAGAGACCCTAGCAAACCTCCAGAGACCCTAGCAAACCTCTAGAGACCTCTACAGACCCTACCAAACCTCCAAAGACCCTAGCAAACCTCCACAAACCCTAGCAAACCTCGACAGACCTCTACACACCATAGCAAATCTCTACAGACCCTAGCAACCTCGACAGACCCTAGCAAAACTCTACAGACCCTACCAAACCACTACAGAGCTCTACAGACCATAGCAAACTTTTACAGACCCTAGCAAAGCTCAACAGTCCCTAGCAAACCTCCAGAGACCCTAGCAAACGTCTACAGACCTCTACAGACCCTACCAAACCCCCACAGACCCTAGCAAACCTCCACAAACCCTAGCAAACCTCGACAGACCTCTACACACCGTAGGAAACCTCAACAGATGCTAGCAAACGTCTACAGACCCTAGCAAACCTCTACATATCATAGCAAACGTCTACAGACCTCTACAGATCCTAGCCAACCTCTACAGATGTCTACAGACCATATCAAACCTCTAGAGACCTTAGCAAACGTTTAGAGACGTCTACAGACCCTAGGAAAGCTCTACAGTCCCTAGCAAACCTCTACAGACAGTAGCAAAACTCTACAGACCCTAGCAAACCTCGACAGACCCTAGCAAAACTCTTCCGACCCTAGCAAAACTCTACAGACCCTAGCAATCCTCTACAGACAGTAGCAAAACTCTACACACCCTAGCAAACCTCGACAGACCCTAGCAAACCTCGACAGACCTCTACACAACATAGTAAACATCTACAGACCCTAGCAAACCTCTACACACCATACCAAACCTCTACACATCATAGCAAACGTCTACAGAGAGCTAAAGACCCAAGCAAACCTCTACAGACCCTAGCAAACCTCTACACATCATAGCAAACCTCTACAGACCTCGACAGACCCAGGCAAACTTCTACAGATCCTAGCAAAACTCAACAGACCTCTACAGACCCAGACAAACCTATACAGATCCTAGCAAACATCAACAGACCTCTACACACCATAGCAAACCTCTACAGGCCCTAGCAAACCTCTACACATCCTAGCAAACGTCTAAAGACCGCTAGAGATCCTAGCAAACCTCTACAGACCTCTACAGACCCTACCAAACCTCTACAGATGCTAGCAAACCTCAACAGACCATAGCAAAGCTCTACAGACCCTAGCAAACCTCTACAGACTATAGTAAAACTCGACAGACCCTAGCAAACCTCGACAGACCTCTACAGACCGTAGTAAACCTCTACAGATCCTAGCAAACCTCTACACATCAGAGCAAACGTGAACAGACCTCTAAAAATCCTAGCAAACCTGTACAGACCACTAGAGACTGAAGCAAGCATCTATGGATCCTAGCAAACCTCTACAGTCCCTCGCAAACCTCTACACATCCTAGCAAACGTCTACAGACATCTACAGACCATAGTAAACCGCTACAGACCTCTACAGACCCAAGCAAAACTCTACAGACCCTAGCAAACCTCGACAGACCTCTACAGACACTAGCAAACCTCCAAAGAACCTAGCAAACCTCAACACAACCTCGCAGACCTCTACAGACCCTAGCAAACCTCCAGAGACCTCTAGAGACCGTAGCAAACCTCAAGAGACCCTAGCAAATCTCTCCAGAACCTAACAAACCTCTACAGACCCTAGCAAAACTCTTCCGACCCTAGCAAAACTCTACAGACCCTAGCAATCATCTACAGACAGTAGCAAAACTCTACACACCCTAGCAAACCTCGACAGACCCTAGCAAACCTCGACAGACCCTAGCAAAACTCTTCCGACCCTAGCAAAACTCTACAGACCCTAGCAAAACTCTACAGACCCTAGCAATCCTCTACAGACAGTAGCAAAACTCTACACACCCTAGCAAACCTCGACAGACCCTAGCAAACCTCGACAGACCTCTACACAACGTAGTAAACATCTACAGACCCTAGCAAACCTCTACACACCATACCAAAACTCTACACATCATAGCAAAAGTCTACAGAGTGCTAAAGACCCAAGCAAACCTCTACAGACCCTAGCAAACCTCTACACATCATAGCAAACCTCTACAGACCTCTACAGACCCAGGCAAACTTCTACAGATCCTAGCAAATCTCAACAGACCTCTACAGACCCAGGCAAACCTATACAAATCCTAGCAAACCTCAACAGACCATAGCAAACCTCTACAGGCCCTAGCAAACCTCTACACATCCTAGCAAACGTCTACAGACCTCTAGAGATCCTAGCAAACCTCTACAGATGCCACCAAACCTCAACAGACAATAGCAAAGCTCTACAGACCCTAGCAAACCTCTACAGACTATAGTAAAACTCAACAGACCCTAGCAAACCTCGACAGACCTCTACAGACCGTAGTAAAACTCTACAGATCCTAGCAAACCTCTACACGTCATAGCAAACGTGAACAGACCTCTACAGATCCTAGCACACCTGTACAGACCACTAGAGACCGAAGCAAGCCTCTATGGATCCTAGCAAACCTCTACAGTCCCTCGCAAACCTCTACACAACTTAGCAAACGTCTACAGACATCTACAGACCATAGTAAACCGCTACAGACCTCTACAGACACAAGCAAGCCTCTAGAGACCCTACCAAACCTCTGAAGACCTCTACAGAGCCAAGCAAACCTATACAGATCCTAGCAAATCTCAACAGATGATAGAAAACCTCTACAGACCCTAGCAAACCTCTACAGACCCAAGCAAAACTCTACAGAACCTAGCAAAACTCTACAGACTCTAGTAAAATTCGACAAAGCTCGACAGACGCTAGCAAACCTCTGCAGGCCCTAGAAAAACTCTACAGACTCTAGCAAACCTCTACAGGCCCTAGTCTGGGCCTAAAACCAGACTGATATAGTTCATATAAATTGTTACTATGCAGGTACGACGTTAGTTGCTGCGCTACTGCCT
>CM074995.1:19420225-19462465 GCA_037576825.1 Pangasius krempfi | reverse complement strand
TTTCATTTGAAATCCATTGTGGTGGTGTATAGAGCCAAAAATGTTAGAATTGTGTCGATGTCCCAATATTTATGGATCTGACTGTGTATATATATGGTTTTTGACCCTCCAACAGAATAGAATGCATGTAAGTTATTTAAATCAGCTCCAAAACTACCAACTTAAAGCCTGGTCGAGTTATACTCAATTGCATTTGTTAAAAATAACAGACCCCAAGCAGGGGTTTGCTACAGGAACAATGGCAATGCTTAACAAGCACCGGCCCGTGCACTTTCCTTGGTTCCCTATTCAACCACGCAATAATCTTGCAATGGGGGGAATCATTATACTTCAACCAATACCTAACCCTAACCCAACCTTAACCCTGACCCTGACCCTAACCCTTAACCCGACCCTAACCCTTAACCCTTAATCCAACCCTTAACCCTTAATCCAACCCTAACCCTCACCCTCACCCCAACCCTAACAATCCTATCTTTTTATCATTTAAAAAAAATAAAATAAAACTCTGCCCCCAACAACAGGCCTAACTAATCCCTAACCCTGTTTGGGTGTTGCACAGTCCTATAGGCGGCATGATCTCCAAGGGGTCCACCCAGTATACTTAGAAATCATGAAACAGCAGGTAGATAATACATAAAAAAATTTTTTTTTTTTTTTAATTTTGTCACCATTTACTCACCATAATGATGCAGACCTTGCCCTTTAATCACCTGGACTGGCCATCCACTGAAAAAACTCAGCTGTTTGGAGGTTGCGCGGTCCTATCGGCGGCGGGATCTCCAAGGGGTCCACCCAGTAGAAGCTTGTTGGCCTGTATTGGGGTCATCCGCTGAGATGCAGGGACTTCACCGAGTGGGAAGTGGTCGAGTGGCTTGGGAAACCTAGCGGTGCTAATAAAAAGCAGAGAGTTGACTTTCTCACCTACACTTAGAAATCATGAAATACAGCAGGTGGTACATAATTTTTTTTTTTATTAATAAATAAATAAATAAATAAATAAGAATGTTTAATTTAAATATTTAATATTAACATGTAATGTTTCATATTTAAATGTTGACATGTTTAAAGCATTGCTGTGCATTAGAGGTCAAGTACAAAATATAACCTTGTGCGAGTTTTATGCAGGAAAGGAGATCCAAGACCGAACAAATATGCTAGGAACACAATTAGTTAACTAAATAATTACATAACAAACACCAGCTAATTGGACATAGGACACAAACCGAGAAGTGATCCACCTGCGGCTGGCCGCCTCAGACGAGGGTGTACAGTGTTTAAAGCCCAAAACACCTGACGACGCAGGCGTACACTGCTGACAATGTGTGCTGAAATTAATTAAACAAGGCTTAATATTTTAACTGTCAGAATTAGCCTACAGGTTTTACCTAAAATAGTATAAATAAAATTTCACCTAATATTAAACTAAGCGTCTACTACAAACAAAAGAGAAAAACGCTTAAAGCTCGATCAAGTTACACTCAATTGGATTTGTGAAATTTACAGATATCAAGCGGGAGTTTACAAACTGAAATGACAAGTGATTCAATTAAATACATGTGAAAAATAACCATAACATGAAATATAATTAATAATGGTGACATCTACGGAAAAGTATCAGTTATATCACCAACAACAATGAAATTAGCAAAGACTGAATGACAGAGATATTACCATTCAGTACATGAATCTGCGAAACGCACTTTAAAGTTCACCCAAACTTCACAAATACTTGTAAACACAGAAAGATAAACAGTCTAAAAGACTTCCTAGATACTGACAATGCCATCTAAGGCCAGTTTTTAGATGTTTAAAGATAAAACAGAGAGAAGATTTTTTTTTTTTTTTTTTTTTCAGAGATAAGATTTTTAATAGCAACTGCACGAACCAGGCTCACACTGATGACATCATCAACAAAGAACAAGTCACGTTACTTAAACTGCACATACAACATTGTCAGCAGGTGGCACCAATGTTCAATATAGAATACCAAAACACAGTGTCTCCAGAACAATATACTCCCCTTCTGGTATTCAGAGGATACCACTGTCTACAATTGGAAATCAGTTTGTAAACTAATCACCTTTTAGTCCTTTGGAGGAACGAGCAAGACCACTGTGACAGTTTCCGGGGTGGTCCGGAGGAAACGGGACGCAGGCTTGGCAAAGCTCAAAAAGGTGCTCTTTATTTTTTGTCCCTATTTCTTACACTTTTTATTTTATTATAACCCTTTATTATATATAAAAGCACCGAAATTTATATATATATATATATATATATATATATATAAGGGAGGCACCAAAATCTCTGCCGCCGAAAATTTCCGAAAATGGCAGTTTTCGGCTTCCAACCAAAAGAGAAAAAATATGAGCCGAAAATAGAATGTTGTTACGCTGGGCCACGCCTCGCGCCGCATCTCAGATCACTTAAATCATCGCGTGAGCTAAGGTCTTCACAGTGCTACCAAGCAAAGAGCAGGACATTTATTTGACATTTGAACTACTAATCCCCAGAAGTGACGATCCTCTTGACTACTGCCCCATGAGCAAAGACTGAAGTTGGCACCCCATATAAATAAATTGTCACCAAAACTATACCATTCGTTTGTGCTGATTTGTGCCGCAGAAACGAACGTTTGTGCTGGTTTGGCGTTCAAGATATTAAACATTCTTTTTTTTTGGCTGTGTGACGTCACTCTCCACCCCATGTCGTCCAAATCGTTTCAAATTGGTGAATCTAGCTAAAAGACTTAAAAATGTTTTAAACTTTGTTATTGACGAGGCTCCATCAGGATTCATGCCAAAAAAGACACATAGCTAATAATATCCGACTTGTTTTAGATATATTACATTATTCTGAATTAGTTAATGATGACAGTTTTATTCTCTTTCTCTCTCAATCACGAATTTACTTTTTTATCTCTCAAAAAGCTTGGATTTCGTGATCAATTCTGTAAATGTATAAGAACTCTCAACAATAACGCCAACTGCTCTATCAATATTAAAAGGGGTACCTCTCCTAGATTTCAGTTGTCAAGAAGAGTTCATCAGGGTTGCCCTGTCCCACCTTATTTATTTCTTACAGCTGCACGACTTCTTTCCTCCTTCCTTTCAAGTAGTCATCTGCAGGGTATTACTGTTGCTAATAAGCATATACTCATTAGTCAGCTAGCAGATGACACTACTTTGTTTCTTAAAGACAAATCACAAATTCCAGTTGCTATCAAACACATTAAGTTTTTTTTCGAAAGCTTCCGGTTTAAAGCTAAATCTTGATAAATGTGAACTGTTAGCTATTAAAACTTGTTCTTCTCCTTCTCTTTACAGTATCCCAGTTAAATCACAGGTAACCTTTCTTGGTGTATCTATATGTAAGGAAGACAAAGTCATATGCAGATTAAACTTTGACCCAGCTATTGGAAAAGCTAAAAGGAAATTCAATTCATGCTTACAGAGAGATTTATCGCTAAGAGGCCGAACCCTCATTGCTAAAGCTGAGGGTATTTCAAGAATGACTTACCCCGCTCTCTCTTTATATGTAGATAAACCTGTATGTGCTGATATCTAGAGAATCTTATTTGACTTTCTGTGGAAACATAGGAGACATTATATAAAAAAAATCTGTTGTTATAAATAAATATGAATGTGGTGGCTTAATAATACTTTTAAGATAAATTGGTTAAAGCAGTATTTAACAAATTCTGATTCATTTTGGAATATTCTTCCTAATATTGTTTTCTCTAAGGTGGGACGTCTCCCTTTCTTATTGTTATGTAATTACAATATCACTAAATTGCCCCTTAAAATGTCAGATTTTCATAAACAAGCGCTTTTGGCATGGCATCTGATTTATAAACATAATTTTAGTCCTTACAGTTATTTTATTTGGAATAATGGTGATATTCTTTATAAAAGTAAATCCTTGTTTTTCCCAAATTGGGTGAATAATAATATTATTCTAGTTTCTCAGTTAATAAATTCTGATGGTTACTTATATTCATATTTAGATTTTCTGAGTAAATATAATATTCTTGTCACTCCTCGAGAGTTCGCCATTGTAATGGATGCCATTCCCTGTGGGGCCATAACTCTTCTCAAGGGCTCTGCTAGATCCCAGTTTTCTTTGTCGATGATTCATCCTTTGGATACAGTGATTGGGAAGATTTGTTTTTTATCTACCTCTTCCAGTCAGAACAAAAGAATTAGACAACTGTTTCAGACTGAGATAACTTTTCTCCCATACATTGTGTCTCACTGGAATGGCCTATACAAAAACATTCCATGGAAGAAAGTGTGGACTTTGTCATCTAAATATTTAATAACTAATAAGGTAAAAGATGTTTCTTATAAATTACTTCATCTTTTCTACCCTTTTAAGCTCTGTATAAAAAAAATGTTTCCAGACATTGATTCTTTATGCTTCTTTTGTGGGGCTGAAGATGAATCTGTCTCATCTTTTTTGGGAATGTACATTTACTAATTTATTTTGGAAGGATTTCTGTTTTTTTGTACATGCTTCTTCTAAATATGCTTTTTTTTTTTACATGCATCTTATAAAGATGTTTTATTTGGTTGTCATAGCTTTAATAAAGAAGACAAGGACAAATATTTTTTGATAAATTTATTTATTGTTCTTGCAAAATTCTTTTTACACAAATGTAAGTTTCAAGGTGCTAAGCCCTACTTTCCTGTTTTCTGTAAGGACCTTAAATCCTACCTGGATACACTTCTTACATCCAACAATTCCAAAGCCCTTAAAACTGTCTCAATATGTCATTCTCATAATATCTTCCTGATTTTTTAACCAGTAATTGTATTTTCAATTATACTCACCCCTGGCATTGTTTTTTGTATGTTCTTTATGGCAATAAAAATAAATTAATTAATTTTAAAAATCGTATCAAATTGGTGCCATTCGTTTGTGTTCGATTTGTGCCATTAAAACAAACCCTGTAATTAATTTCAGTATTATATAATACTGATATATATATCTGAGATACAGTTGGTGGTATGGAGGATTTCCAAACATGCAATGGCCAGAGTATCTAATTGCTTTGTCCAAACAAATCAAAATCAAACAAATCAAAACACAATCCAAATAGTTACACCAGAATCTATGTGTAACAAGTTTCACTAATACTCTGATAGAATTTGGCTAGTTGCGCTTTTGAAAAATTAACATAGAGCCAGGCACATATTGAGCCTGTATGTTTCCTGTCTATTGCACCCTCCCACCATAATTTTGTAAACACCATTCGCCATCCCATGCTGTTTTAATTCTTCCAAGTATGGGTTTATCTAGAGGTAGAACTTGATTATAAATTTTAGATACTAAAGACTTCTGTTGTTACTTTAAAAGTAACAGTGATGATTTCTAAATTGGTACCACATTCTAAGAGTAGACAGCCAGAGGGTTTGATAGGAAGATAGGAGGTTAGTAAAGCAAATAAAGATGATATAGTACAAGATGGAGCTTCCCTTACCTAACCCATTGAAATTCTGATTGATTAGACCAGTGTGTTATTTTATGTATTTACATAACTAAAAATTTGGCAGTGTGAGGCACATTATGAAATTTACATCTCTGAAGTAATGATTTGGCAATCTGGGGCACCTTTCCATTCCATACAAAAACTGATGGTTCAATCCAATGACCAATAAAATAAAATAAAATAAAAAACCTTTGGATAGAAACACAGGGATGCATTGAAACAAAAACAGAAATCTAAGTACAATATTAACTTTAATTGCATTAATTCTTCCAATCAAAGATTATTGTAAATTTCTCCATTTATTGAAATCTAACTTAATTTGATCAAGTAAAGGAACACTTCATTTTCAGTTATCAGTATTGATTTTTAAAGCACTGCATACAGTGGATGTAAAAAGTCTAACACCCCTGTTAAAATGGAAGGTGTTTATGATGTGATAAAACCAAAAATAAACCAAGATAAATCATGCCTGATCTATTTCCACCTTTAATGTGATGTAGCAACCAACAACATTCAAGTGAAAAACAAATAGAAATGGGTTAGGGAGAACAAGCCCGTGACATTACCAAGCACAGGATATCCCTGCAAAATTGACAAAAGGACAAGATGAAAACTTATTAGAGAGGCTGCCAACAGACCTATGGCAACATTAAAGCAACTGCAGGAATATCTGCCACGTAGTGGTCACTCTCTTCATGTCACAACAATCTCTAATATTTATGAATAATCTAATATTTATTAATATGGGGTTATAGACAAGTTAGTGGGAATCATGGAGAGTTCCAAATACCAATCTATTTTGGCACAAAACATGCAGGTCTCTGTTAGACAGCTGAAGATGTTGAAAAATTTCACCTTCCAGCACTATAATGACCCAAATCACAAATTCAACTATGTCTTTGGGAGGTGGAAGGAAACTGGAGAACATGTGGAATTCCACACAGGAAGTAACCTGAGCTCAGGATGTCACTGGGGACCCTGGAGTTATGAGGAGACAATTCTACCCACTCTACCACCATGCCACCCTATAGCTCAAGGTGCTTTGCAGTAAAAACTGTGCTGACAACAAAAGAGGCAAACAGTTTGTTTTGCAACATTTCTCTGACACCATTTATTCATTAAACTGGTACAATTATCTATTAATTCAAAAGGCTCTTAAGAGTGTTTATAATAATCATCTCTAAATGAACAACACCTCAAATTGTCTCAGTTTCTGCAGTCAACCTAGGTAGTAAACCATGTTGCCACTTCTTTATTAATATCTATTTTTGTCTATCTTTATGCTGTTTTCATTTTGATGGTTACTGGAGTTTGTTTGCTTGTTGCAGCTCTAACAGGCCCAAGCTCAAGTGCTGGAATTCTCCAGGCCCTATTTGTCTGTGTCTGACATGAAGGTTCTTGACATCTTTGTGCTTGATCACTTTTGGTGTGTCAGCTCTGTGCTTGACTCTTCTCATCCATAAAATGTAACAAATTTTGCTTTGGTCATGTCCTTCAGCTTCTTGCATGGTGTGGTCATTCAAGCTTTGAGAGATGTTGATGGTGGTGCTGGATGGCCATGTGGCCTGTGGAGAGCATAGCAGTTTCAGCCATTAGTAAGATGACACCCTAGCCACTAAAAATTCAATCACAGGAACAGCATCTGGGACTCTGCTAGCCATTCTCTTTTTTTTCTTGTATTTCCTTTTTGATTTATACATTTACATCAAATGTGAGGCTCCATATTACTAAGGTATAATATAATGTTACTGATTTCTCTGAATTAGACAAAACTTATAGTTAAAATTAAAACCATAGTAAAATTAATGCAAAATTGTTTGAGAATTAGAACTTAACAAAAGTGTAATAGTTTGTCTATATTGTTTTTCAAAACTTAGATATTATCTGACTTTTTCAGCCTAGTTGTAGGACTGAGGCAGATTGTTGGCTTTTCAGTTGATGTGTCAGACACTAACCCTAGCTGGTGTCAATATTCAGCAGAGAGACTTGACAATGTCTTTGTCCAGTTGAGCATGTACATCCCCACCAAAAAAGAAACTCGCCCTCAGTCAGGAGTCTCATTTCAGCAGGTGTTATTGACTATACCTTCTCAGAGAACCAAAGAGAAAGGACAAAGATCATGAAGGGCAGTGGTGTTAATGAAGTCCAGCAATAGTTTGCTGTATATCAGCTTGGGTGGAGCTGAGGTTTACTAGTCTAACCCTAACCCTAGTGAAAAAACAGTTTTAAACTGCTAATAATAAATATTTATCACAATGGACATGCAAAGAAGAACACCTCAGTAGATTAGCGGAACAACAAAAAAGTTTTCTCTGATTCTGGACTTCTTAAAAAATGGCTCTCCCTCCACTGTATGTGTGTGTGTGTCTGAGAGAGAGAGAGAGAGAGAGAGAGAGAGAGAAAAAACCATTAGATGTCATCACTTAATCCAGCTTAATCTAAAACTCTCCAAAAACATTTGAATCCAATTAGGCAGTAAATACAACCTGACTCTGTATGTGCTTTTTTAACACTTTTTTTTTTTTTTTTTTTTTTTTTGCTGTGGAAAGTCCTACAAATGTAAAAGTACTTTGAACGCTGAACTCTTCTTAGTACCTGGATGCATCTAAAAACAAATTAGCATTTTCAGCATTTCTTTTGTATTACAAGGATAGTAAAATTGTTTAATTCTATTTTGTAGTTTACATTTTATCTTTAATCTTTGCAATATTTCTTCAACAGCAGAATTCTGTTCCATTCATAAATCCATGGGTAGTATTTGGTTTTGTATTTTGTCTTACATTTTTAGTTTTTATCAATCACTGAATTTTAAGGCCTTATCAGAGAGAAAACAGGTAGAAACAGCTCCAAAATTATATAATAAAGTCATAGTTCTGGACTATTTAAGAAATGTTTGAAAATAAAACATTTGAATGTGTTTTTCTGTGTATCATCATTCAATGTAACCCTAACCATACTTATTTTAAAACATTAGAAATATAAATCTAAATATATGGGTTCTGAACTGTCTTGTTCAACTTAAAACCTATGCTACATTCAATTTACCTTGAAGTCGAAGCACAGAATGACGTCATTTACGACCTCCATGCGGTCAAGGTATAAAGTGTGGGAAAAACATGGCCTGACATAAATAACCACATGCCTATACTTTATTTTTAGAGAATGTTAAATGCAAACTTTGTCAGACAACATTAAATCACAAAACTGATCATTTCAGTCTGCTTGGAAATTTGTTCTCCATAAATTTTTTCCTACTGTGATCTGCATGTGATATGAACAGGCTGTATGGCTACCATTACTGTGCACACTGCGACACTTTGATTTTTTAAATTAATCACCTATTTTCTGACACTTAGCCTAAAGATTTTTTTAAATGATCAATCTGGCATTGTTAAATAAAGCAATATCCCATGCATGCCTCAATCTGTTTATTTTGAATATAGAGTAATTGATTACAAAATGACTCAAAAGATCCAGCACTAGAGAAGACAGCAACATTTGGCATAGAATAAATAATTAAAAACACCTTGAGAAATCCAATTTCTGAGCCTTATCACATAACAAAAGCAAACATACAAATAAACTGATTTGTAGAATAGTGCACTGGACCTCCTATCTCCTATTTTCTGTACAGCTGGTCCTCGTGTGTGTGTGTGTGTTTGTGTGTGTGTGTGTGTGTGTGTGTGTGTGTGTGTGTGTGTGTGTGTGTGTGTCCAGGCTCACACAGTGGTTTCAGTGGTCTGTAGGAAGGACTGAGCTCTAGAGTTACGAAGAAAAAGTGCCATGTTGTCTGTGCCGTTTCTAGAGATGGATGAACTGTGCAGCCGGTAGTCTCGGCCTATGTAACGCTTCAGACACACACTCCTCCACTTCCTCTTTACCTCACTCTGGACCTGCCAGACACACACATACAAATAAGTGTTCAGCACCTGGACACTGAACAGTTTTGCACATTAAATAATTACATGAAAAAAAAACCGTTGGTAGAAACGCTGAAATGTTTAATGAAATTAGGGATACACAAATCCAACAACAATTAACTATATCAGGCCTGGAATTATGGTTAACAATTACGACCTGAAACACAGGCTGTGTGTCGGATTTGATTTAGTTTATGCTGTGAGCATATGTGGACTGACAACACGAATTAATCATGCAGCAGTGACTCGCAGAGCGAGACACTCACCTCACTGTTGAGAAAGCAATATAAAATGGCAACAACCAGTCCCTATGGAAAGAGCATCACAATACAGAAACATCAGGATTTCAGGACACTAAATAATAATTATAATCCATTGTTCTGAAATTTTCATATGTTTCATACCTGGAAAGAGCCAAGACCAAGGTCAAAGAATATTTTATAGTCTTTGAATACATCATTTTGACTCTCTTCCCTCATGTACACAAACACCACATAATTAACCCCAAAGAGTGGAATTAGCAACAGTGTTGACTTTGCCAGCCTCCTACAAAACATAAAATACAACATTTGGCAAACTTATTTAGTCCAAATCTTTAAAAAAGAAAAAAGAAAAAAAGAACAAACAGTGGCAGCAACTATAACTGCAATTCAGCAATTCAAAGCAAAAAAAAGGAAAAAAGGAGAAGTCTAAAAAAGATGTCTGATGAAGCATGGTTTCATGCAAGTCACAGCAGGACAGCAAAACTAGTAGAACAAATGTGGAGAGTAAAACATGAGACAGCATGCAAGACAGAGACAACAATTAGAACTCCATGGCAATGGCAGGCCTCCACTGCCAAACAACTCTATTCTTTCTTGTTACTAATTTGTATACCTGAAAGCCCCTTAAAATATACATCAAACAGGAAAGAAGCTACTGAAAAAAACTATTTCAATCATTTGACCTTTTTCAGTCATGGGACCTTCACCCTTGTTGGGATCAGTTCTAAAATTTCATCAGTTCATCTGCTGATTACAATGAAAAATCCATATAAATCCTACAAACATTCAGCCACTCATTATTGAGATCTTGGACAGATGCACAGACAGTCAACCCAAAAAAACATAATGCCTACACCACCTTATGGCAGAGGCATACAAAATTCAGAGTAACAGAAAGGGACTCTAGGAGACTCATTCACTCTAGTACTGACTGTCAGGCCACAGTTATCATCAGAACAGAGAGTGAGAGTTAGACACAGAGAGAAAGAAATGGAAAGAGACTGAGAAGCACAGAGAGAGAGAAACAGAGAGACAGTGTCTGTGTGAAGTGAGGTATTGACATAAACCCTGAACCCCACCTGTACTGACTCTGGTCGTTTCCCCCTACATCTGGGCAACGCAGCTTCTGAACCAGAATCTGAATGATGCTGATGAACAGAATGAAGTTGATCTGAGGAGAGACAGAAAGACGGAGAGGAAATCAGTTCTTTAAATCTGCTTACTGGCTTTTTAAACCAAACTGTATTAATGTCAAAGAGGAATTATTATCCTTTTCCTTGGCAGGGCTTTTTACACTGACTGGAACTTAGCTTCTGTTTCTGACATCTGGTCAGAGCTCAGTGCAATACAGATTGGGTGGTAAAGCTTTAACAACAATCAGGGACAGCTGGTCAGGCTATCAATGGGCTACTTGGGCTACACAGGATTATACAGAATTATTTTGGATTTTTGTGGAATCGAGTACAACAGCTCCACCAGCAGTCATAATAAAACACACAGAATGCTAATGAAGCAACACTGGAGATTCACACAGCCGATCAATGATAGTCATGTCAAGTGATCATACAGAGAGAAATGCCCCATAAAATTCGTTGGGGCTAAATGCGTTGGGGCTAATATTTTTCAGTCCACTTTGGGGACTCTTCTGTACATCATCATCAGCAGTCGTATTATGGACTTAGTCTCAAGTGTAATGAATGTGAATGACATGGATTATTAATCATCCTTTTTCCCCAAAATGCATTTGGAGGAGAAACTATAAGTTAATAGAATGAGCACATTTTGTCCAATAGAAGTACAAAGTACACAAAAGGGCAGAACTGTAAGTTTGGTGTTTTTTTAATGAAAAGGTTAGAGCTTTTCTAACGTGTTTGTTATTCAGAAAATGTGGCATGAACCCAGTAGACCATTACAGGATTGAACAAAATTGATAGATCACTAATGCAACTCCCTATCTGCTTTTAACTGTGTGTGTGTGTGTGTCTGCGTGTGTGTGTGTGTGTGTGTCACCACTGACTACAGCAATGTTCTGCTTAACATGTTTCTGTCAGCACTGACCATTTCTGGCTTTAGAATTGTCAAAATGGAAGTGTAACCTCGACATGTGAAGTGCTTCTCAGTGGCATAAAAAAAAAACACTTCAAAAACATGTCAGATGTCAATTGGCTTTAATACCTCACTCCAAAATCTTACATAGATGTTGAGATGTGGGGAGTATGAAGACCATAGCATCTGATTTATATTATTTTCATCCTCATCAAACAATTCAGCAATCCTCCTGCCCTCTGGATGAGTTTATCATCATCCTGGAAGACCCTCACTGTAGGCCTCAACATTCAGTCTATAACACATTTGGCCAAATTCTACCTCATATATCATTCTAAAAAGTATCTGTATTTTGTCCATAGATTACTCACATGAGGGGCATGTTTACATTTCTTTTACTTTTTCTTCTATTGCTTTCCATTTCTATATTCTGGTAATTTCTATTCTATTATTATTATGTATTTTCATTATACATTTTCCACATTTTTTCATGGCATCATTTCAGTAGCAATGTTGCAGTATTTACTGTCATGGTATTTAAGTAAATCTGGGGATTGTAACAACACCATTAGAAAGTGTTTAAAAAAAAGAAAAGGTCTTACTATAACAGAGGCCATGACTGGCCAGTCGATCACCCTCCAAGGAATCGTGGCTTCATTTCTTTCCCAGCATCTGTTTACAGAGATGAACAGATTTCACCACTGAACATTCATTCATTCTTTCATCTTTGGTAACTGCTTCATCCAAAACTTCACATTCAAATAAAAATACTAAAGCAGTGTTTATTCCATTTTCACACCAAAGAAATGTGTGTCGACATGTTCAATACTGAATTTTCTGTGTATCTAATGCTCATGCTGGGCTTATGCTCACCCCGTGTCCTCCAGATAAATTCTACAAATTACCCACGCTGTCACAAACACTGTCGGGAATCCTGCCAGACAGAAAGAGAAAACAATTATTATTTGGAAGGAAAAAGCAATATTATCACAGCTTTTCTAATATGCAGTAAATTTTAAATAAGTAGGTTTAGGTGAAATTATTGTAGAAGCTAAACTAACCTGTGTGTGTGTGTGTGTGTGTGTGTGTGTGTGTGTGTCTTTATTATGAATGTCATGATGAGGATGTTAATGAGGTGTTGATGTTTTCCAGTGTCAGCCACAGAGAGAAACTGAACTGCTGAGAACCTCAGTTTCATTTCTCTGTTTGGCAGCAGCTTTAATCTGCTGATAAATAATGGCACCTTTAATCTATAAGGCAGTGAAAAAAGCCAGTGATTTTGTTGCCTCTGAATGTTGTTCACACACTTACACATAGGCACTTTTGTGTTTTTCTGGCTCAGGAGATGAAAGAATGAGAGAGAATCAAAGAGAGAAAGACTGCGTGTGTGTGTGTGTGTGTATGTGTATGTGTGTGTGTGTGTGTGTGTGTGTGAGAGTGTGAGAGAGAGTGAGCAACATTCATTATCTCTATCTGGCACTATCATGAAAAGGAAAAATGTGGTAAAAATTACACAAACAGCCATATAAGGTGAGATGATGTGGTGAGATGATGTAAACAGATGTACCCCATCCGATAAACAGATAGACGAGAAAGTGGTGATTCTTGGAGAAGATCACCATCAGCAGAGTGTGAAGGTACACACCCTCCACCAGCAGCCAGAAGAAATTAGCCATAATGAAATAGTGAAAACTGACCAGACTGACTTTACACCCGATCTGAGGAACAGAGACAGAAAACAATAACATTGTCTCTATGTTCATTTACAAAGTCACAAAAAATAAATAAATTATCAGATTATAAACATATGCACAGATGAGACAAATTAAAGGAAAAAATTTAATTTCATGACCACAAACCACCAGAGCAGCTTCTGTGGAACTCTAGGGGAGTGATGAAGAACCATTGTTCTAAAAGATCTTCACTCACTGTGTGTTGTGATAATGGATGTAGAGACTGCAATCTAACACATCACTCAGGTATGTGTCTGTGTATGTGTGCGCATGTTCAGTCGTACTGAGATGTGGTGTGTGAAGGCCACAGGACGTGATTTATATCATCATCAACTTGTGATTTGTTAATGGGGCGGAGTCATTCTGGAACACGCCTCGCCCATCCAGACAGAAATGCTTCATCATGGGATAAAGGTGATCATTGAAAAGAGCTGCGGGAGTGATCTGCACTGATGCTACAAAGTGATGAGTGGAGACAAACCATGTCAGTAAAATAAATAAATGCTCCCCACAGCAGAACACAGACACCAGGGTTTTCCTTTCATTTGTCACCTCTGTGCGCGTGTGCACGTGTGTGTATACACGCATGTATATGTAATGACCAAAGGTTTGTGGACACCTGGCTATCACATCTATATGTGCGCCTTCCCCAAACTGTTGCCACAAAGTTGGAACAATTGTAAAAAATGTACTTTGTATGCTGTGCCATTACAATTTTCCTTCACTGGAAGAGGTCCAAACCTGTTCCAGCATGAAAATGCCCCCATGCACAACGTGTGCTCCATGAAGACATGGTTTGCCAAGGTTGAAGTGGAAAAACCCAAATGGCCTGCACACCTTTGGGATCAATTGGAACGCTGACTGCACCCCAGGCATTCTCATTCTCACCTGACCTCGCTAATGCTCTTCTGGCCAAATGGACAAATCCCCACAGACTCTGAGAATCTGAAATCTAACGGAAAGCCTTCCCAGCAGAGTGGAGCTTATTATAACAGCAAAGGGAACTAAATCTGGAATGGGCTGTTCAACAAGCACATATGGGTGTGATGGTCAGGTGTCCACAAATTTGTAGACATATAGTATACATCAGCTCACCAGTGAGGGCTGTTTGTCACACTGTGTGTTCTCACTGTGAGAAAATAAAATGGCGTCCTTAGTCAACACGGCTACAGATCTCAGGATGAAGGAGATGAACAGATTCAGATGGATGTAGTTCCTGGTGCAGTGAAGCTTCCTGCAGATGTGGAGTAAAATAATAAATAAGTGTTCATGTTCTCCAAAAATCATGCCAATTTCCTTGTGAGCTAAATGTTAGGTGATTCTTAATTCTTCTACCTCCCAGTTTTTATAGAAATATCTCAGCCTCAGTCATATAAACACTATTAAGGCAAGACAGAGAGCAAGCACAGTGTTTATACTCAGTGTCAAAACCCCTGAATTATGGTCTGTCCAAAAATACAGCCAAATACGTCTCATTTAATGACTACATCTGCCAGAGCTGTGTATGTCTGTGTGTGAATGTGTGTGTGTGTGTGTGTGAGAACACCTGAAAAGACACAGGATGGCACTGCCAGTGAGGAGAGCGATGAGAGACAGACTGTGTCCCAGTGTGTACAGCGTCTTCACCACCATGTAAAACACCTGCTGCTTAAACAACAAAGAAGTTAGGTGTCACTTTTAGCTGATCTGAAATGTGTTTATTCCTTCAAAGACCAAACTTTTCTCCAATAAATCACAGCCAGGATGTTTAGAAAGACTCCGTGTGAGTGACCCGAATGACCCTTTAACAAGACTGAATCCATCATCACAGAAAATCTGAGCCGAGCCGGGCCGGGACTGAGGCTTTATTGAGAGAAGAGAGTAATGAGCCTCCTCTCTAAACAACATTCTTTATGCCTTACACACAACCTGGCAATTTCACACACCGACACATATTCACGCAATCACACCATCACACATTTACACAGTCACATATTTCTACATTTATATAGTTACATATTCACACGTACATTCACACTGTCACCTATTCACCCAGTCACACATTCATACTGTCACATATTCACACATACACACAGTCATACCATCACATATTCACACAGTCACATATTCACATAGTCACACATTCATACAGTCACTTCTTCCACATTCACACCATCACATATTCACATATACACACATTGACACATTCATGTAACAGAACTGAAATAAAGACACCATTTCTTATTTGCTTAAAATGTAAATAGCTCTACCACTGAGCAACAACACATTAAAACTAAAATCCCCAGTGAATACAAGAAGACCACATTAATTCACAAAGAAGAAAAAATATTTGGACAAGCTTCACTGTGGTGACCTAAAGGTTAACTGAGTTATGGTGTGACAGGAACCAGTCTCTTTGCTCAAGTCAGGACAGCTTCAGAGAGGAAGCCAGGCACTTACATGTTGGCAGAGAAAAATCAAGGACCCTCTTTGGAATGTGTTTTTGGGGGATGCCCACGGAAAATGTCTGTGGAGTCTCATGGAAGGTGACATAAAAGCAGCACTAGGTCCTGTGAAAGGTCAGCAGCATGTTTTATATCAAAATAGTGTGAAGCCACAGAGCTTAAGACATGAAAGGTAATTCAGGTCTCCAGACACACAGGTTTAATCTCCTCTCAAGAAAGGTTTTGTTTGAATTAATCATGTGTAAAAGACAAATGGAGGAAATAAATACAGCATCTTGTGATGATTTTCCCAGTGAAATAAACATTTAATACATTCTCAATTTAACCCCAAATCTCCTTCCTCAAAAATGAAATTGATTAACCAAAGTTCAGAGGCTCTGTGTCTGCCTTAATTCATTGCTGGATGAATGACAGGCAGTGTAAAATCAGGCTGCAGACAAGCTTCAGCTGTCATCAATGTTTGTTCCTTCATAAACCCTCAGGAGGGAAACTCTGTCATCTTCACTAATTTCAAAAAGAGGCTGCCATCAGGCACAGATACTGTTCAACCCTCTGTCTTCCAGTACACTCCTCACACCATTTACTGAATCCAAGAATCAGCATCTCACCAACATCCCAAAGACCGACAACACGTCCAGCAAATGTCACAATTATAAATACAAAATGTTAATATAATTATGCAAAATATTCTGTTATATAAAGCCTGAATAATGTATTGTTGAAGTTTATGCCTTTTATTTTGACACCTGCTCTCCTACCTCCTGTGCCTGCCTGTCTTTCCACCCGCTGCTTGCACCATCTACTACTCCAGCCAGTAAACCCATAATGATTACATTAATTTTTTCTGAGTGTCTCATGCAATTCTCTCACCGCTGTTTGATAAGTTGAAAAATTATATGGATTTTACCTGAATAATAATTAATGTAATGTTCTTTTTTTGTTTATTACATCTGTTATTTTTATGAATTGTTGTGATGTGTAATATTTTACATATCCTTTTTATGTTGTTTTGTATATCTCATGTTCATTTTGTATTACTGTTGTGCATTAGAACAATACCACTTTCAGTACAAGTTCGATCTATGCCACATTCAGAAATTTTCTGCTGACTCAGAAAATTGGTGGTCAGGTGCATCAGGGACAAACAGGAAGAGGAATACAGGGACCTGGTCAACAACATCGTGGAGTGGTGCGGGAAGAACCGTCTGCTCCTCAATGTGGTCAAGATCAAGGAGATGGTGGTGGTCACCTACAGGAGGAAGAGGACTACAACCAGCCCATTACTATCATGGGTCAGGACATTGAGCTGGTTGACACCTACACATACAAGCTGGACTGGATGGTCAGCTCCGAGGCTGTGTATAGGAAAGGGATGAGCAGGCTCTACTTTCTGAGGACACTCAGGTCCTTTAATGTTTGCAGCAAGATGTTAAAGTTCTTCTACCAGTCTGTGGTAGCCAGTGCAGTCTTCTTTGCAGCAGTGTGCTGGGGAGGCAGCATCACAGCTGGAGATGCAAATAAAAAAACTCAACAAACTGATCAAGAGGGCCGGCTCCGTCTTGGGCTGCTCTCTGGACGGTTTTGAGGTGGCGGTGAAAAAAAGGACACTCAATAAACTCACAGCCATTCTGGACAATAAACAGCATTCCCTCCATGGCCTACTGGTTAAACAGCGGAGCTCCTTTAGTAGAAGACTCGGGAAGGAGCTGTAAAGGAGGTTATTTGTACCAGCATTGATCAAACTGTAAAACAGCTCATCACTGTCCTGGGACACTATTGTGCACTCAGCCAGTCTTAGGATAAGCTCATTGGACAATAGTTGAACTTTACCACCATCCACTGTTCATATCCAGATGCACTGTCACTTTACTTCTATGCACTTTTTCTCCATTCTTTGCTTTTCTCATATTCACTCTATTCAATACAGTATATCCCTGCTCACTTCATCACTGTTTACACTGTTGACAGTGTTTGCACTGCTCTGCCATTTTAATTCCACTCAAGTCAACAATGTTTACACCTCACTGCACTACCACATCACACTCTTAGACTGTATTCTTTTTTATATATATTTATTCTTATTCTGTTAAATTCTAGTCTTATAAATGTTAAATTACTTTTAGTATACTTCTAACTATGCTGCTTTAATAGTGCTGCTTAATTTCCCTCTGGGATGAATAAAGTGAGCTATCTATCTATCTGTTTTGCGTTATTCAACACCATGGATCTTACATCAGAATTTTTATAACCTGTGTAACAGTCCGGCATCTTTGCACATGATGCTTAGCTTTTGGTCTCAATTTCTCTTCTTTTCTGCTACTCAGATGTTAGTCTGAAGACCTGTTACTCTTTGCACCTTCTGAGGCTGACGTTCGCAAAAGAACTGTCACTTCCTATGTAGTTCTGTAAAATTTCTGGGCCATGTGGTAGCTTGTAACCTTGTCTCCATTGACTAAGAGAAATTCAAGACCATCTCTGCAAAGAAAAAATGAAGGAAACGAAGTAAACCTTATGGAGATGGATGGTGCATTCCATCACAGAGAAAGATAAGGTCATTTCTGGGAATGGTTATGTATTACCACCATTTCATCCCCGAATGCTCCTCCATTGGAAAGCCACTCTTTATCCTCACAAGAGGGCAGAAACACACAGCCAAGGGTGGTAAGTTCCTTCCTTGAAGGTTTGGGTGCAGTTCTGTCTCCAGTCTCTTATGATGGTTAGACCCATAACTAGACTTTTACTCACAGCCAGAAGAACAACCCCACTTGTAGCTTGGGTTGGTCTCTTCTTACCCATAAACACAACACAATGCAGAACTTCGTGTAGTTCATCCAGTTACAAAGAATCCCAAAGACTGACAAAACACAGACAGCAGAATCCTAAAGACTGAAAATACATACAGCAGAATCCCAAAGACTGAAAACTGGTACAATTTGGAGAGGGATGTGCTGAATTACATCAAGAACTGCCACAGATGTATTCTCAGCAAGACCCCTGAACCTGCTTCGCAAGCCCCCTTGAAGAGCATAGGACCTTTGCTCCATTGGAGCTTGGGTGCATTGACTTCTAGCCTGCAAAAAAAAACAATAACAACAGTTCTGTGGATGTGCTAATGGTAACTAATCATTTTACCAATTTGACACATGCTTTCCTTTGTTGGGATCAGACAGCGAATAGGGGCACAAAAATGCTATGGGATCACTTCTGTGTGTAAGGCTTTCCCTAGTGTCTGCACTCTGATCAGGATACTGCATTTGAGAGTGACCTTCTAACAGAACTAATGGAGCCCTCTGATGTAGACACGTCATGGCCCTCCCCTGCGAATGATTGGCAACATGCTGAGATCACTGCCTCCAGGGTCAAAGCATAAGAGGCTGCAAATGATCCAAACCATGACCTTTGTGTATAACTGCACTGTGCATGAGACCACTAAATTTGAGCCATCCAATACGATGTTTGGCAGAGTACTTAGGCAAAATGTCAAAATGTGTTGCATGCTAAGTTAGTCTGTGATTACAACAAATATGTGAAATCAATGTAGAGATGAAACCACAGTTTGTCCAGTTACACAGAATCCCAAAAATCGATCGCATGTACAGCAGAATCCCAAAGAGTGAAAACACGTACCACAGAATCCTATAGACTGACAACATATAGAATGAAGAGAGAACAGGTTTGTTTTATAGGCTTTTGTTTCACAAAGCTACATGTGAAAATGTGTATATTTGAAAATGTGTATATAAGCTACATAAATATTTAAAAAAAAAATTATACTAAAAAACACTTAAGTACACACACACACGCATACACACATACAGTGATTCTTGGCTCAGTGTAGAACCTCATACAGCAAACATCAGTCAAGTTTTTACTCTTTAAAGTCACACACTTATCTCTTTCTGATAAATGCCCCCCTCATGTCCACTGCCCTCACCTCGTTGGGTTTGGATTCAGAAAAACAGACAGTGTTGATGCTGGGGTAGGAGTCTGACCAGCCTTTAGTTGTACAGTTTCTGCTGATGTTCCCTGAAAATAAACACAAGCGGAAACATTGGGGTGCATTTGTATGTAAAAGCATGACAGTTTAAAAAATATATATACATGTTCCATTTGGTGCAGTTTGTTACTTTCTTTTGTTTCAAGTTGAGTCTATATATATGTATGTGTGTGTATATATATATATATATATATATATACATAAACCCTCCGTCACCACACCCCCAACCCCACACCAGAAAAACCCTCCAAAATAAGCAGGAAATAAATAATAATTATTTAAGTTATTTATTAAGTAATTATTAATTAATAAGTTACATTTATTCACTACACAACTGTGCGACAAGCAAGAGAGCAACCCACTGCTGAAACTCTTTTCATTTAACACAGATAAATTGAAGGGACATGAGCTAAGAAGACCAATTTCAGATTGCTTTTTATTTTCAGAAACAAAAACAAAAGTTTACTATGCAAGAAAAATATGCTGGTATTTTAGCAACACGTCTGCAGTGAAGTGTTGTTTTGCTGCATTGTGAATGTACTGTTTCACTCACAGATATTTTTAAGGATCGAAACTCATGATTTCAGGTGTAACAGCAGAAGAACATCACTCATACTACAGCTCCTATGGTGCAGAAAAAAAAATTTACCATCTTGGCCAAAGAGGTTTTTCAGAGCCTCTGGACAGGGATTGGTGACCACTTCACCAACTTCTGCATGGTCCCAACAGGAAAAGTTGTCCCACATGCCTGGGCAGCCTGTAGAGAGGAATCTTACATTAAAACATACATATTACAGTCAGTGGAGAGTACCATGTTGTAATGTGTTTAGACAATTGAGTCTGTGAGAATTTCTCCATGTGGCCTGTGGAGTGACCCTGAGAAGATAAGATCTGAGCAGCATGGTTACTGCATAGGAAAAATATATCTGTGATTATATAATAAAACCGTGTTGAGTAAAATGTTAGACCAGTCACAGAAGTGGGTTTTCATTTTCACTCATATAAACAATCTATATCAAGATGCTAGCAGCAGCACTTGCAGCTCAGCAGAAGCAAAGTAACCTCACAGGGATCAGCTCCATCTTCTTTACTCATCATGAGCTCTTCTGTGAGTGTTAGTGAATCTCAGAACAATAAATACTTTAGGGGGGTTAAAGATGCCATGACACGGATTGATTGTATGTAAGATCTTAGGAACTTTTGATTTCATTTAGAAGTCATTCAATTAACAGCCTTTCAACCACCAGTTCAATGCAGTTATTCTTTTAGAGTTAATGTAAGGTAGAGGAAAACAGAGATCTATGGGGCATAAAAATGGGTTCAGCTGATGTCTGAGGCGTTTGACAGTCAGAGAGGATAGATCACACAGTGAAAATAAACCCTGATAAATTTACTGCCATATCATGTAGATCTTTAAGCAGAAGTTTTTTGTGACATTAGAAAAAAAATCTTTAACATTCACACGGTACAGATTTCTGAGGTAGACAACTGCATTTCATTTTCTTTTACGTTCAGGCATTTCACTTTAAGGTTTAACGATTAACAGACTAATGACGACATCATCGCTGAAGAAGAACAGGAGCTGTAAGACAGTTCCAAATAGAAACCCTTTAAGAACTTTAACTTTATAACTTTATATTCTTTTTAAAGAAACCATTGCAGAACATTAAAGAACCTTTTCCTAAGATTGTAGACTTCTGTAGTGTGAAGGTTACACACAGAGAAACGTAAAGTGGCTAAACCTCTTGGCTTTTTACACTGAAAAAAAGATCAGATCACTGAGCAAACTAAAGGCAAAAATAAATGTGACCTTAAGAACAGCTACTCCTTTTCAAACAACATGACACCTGAAAGATGATTCATTAAAAACCAATGATAAAATCAGAGTTTAAATTAAATTAGATAAAATTGTTGATCAACAATTTGATCTAACATTCATCTGTCAGATTCTATGACATGCGTCATACCTCCAGACTCCAGACTTCTCTCCAGCTTGGACAGACATTCTCTCTCTGCTGACTGCAGCTCAAACCAGAAGTGGCAGCTCGGATGTCTCCCGCTAACCTTTACACAGAAATGCCGTATTATCAGTGAAGTTCCTCAGCTGTTCCACCTCACATTACTGTAACTTCTCAAGATAAATATTTAAACAGTTGTGACTGTGAATAAAGCAGGAGAAACATTTTAAGCAGTTAAAGCTCAGAGTACAGTCAAGGATCTTGTGCTGTTGATCAACAGAGTGCCAGCTTCATCAAATTCAAGCTATAAAACATCACTGAAGCCACAGATCCTCTGAAAGTTAAGCAAAAATTACAATGAAAGATGTTAGTGGGATTTCAGTTAAAAAAAATTAAACCCTGAAACATTTATGGATGCACATACTGATCTGCACCACAAACACTCTCTGTTATTGTGGAACAACTGTTAGTCGCTTCAAAATTAATTATAAATCATACAACAAAATCAAGTCATATAGCTCACAGTTATAAATTATTGAATGTATTTATTGCATTTATTTAATTACATCTAGCTTTACTATACTTATCAACCCATCTCACTATCTGCCTTCATGAAATAAACAAGCTAACTGTTCAGTACATTCATCGGGGTGTACTCATGATGCATGGCCACATTTGGTTAAACGTTTAACTGTAATAAACTTAGAGAGTGGAGAATAGTTTTACTCCCTATCACCTTAAAATGCATCATTCTCATTAAAATCAAAGACCAGACGAACATTTCTGAAAATTCCTTGTGAACGCAGCCTGAATTTCATCATTGACATTCTGTAGTTTTAAGTCGTTTTATCCTATTGGTTTAAAGTTAAGTGTAACAGACAGTGAGTTATTCTTCTGTCTCACTGTGGAGTTTCATCTTAAGGACACTGCTTTAATCTACAGTTTATGTAACTGTGGATTTCACACAATATGTATTATATTTACTGCATTAACAAAGTGTTTACTCTGAATTATATTCCTAATTCCTCCTGTATGTGTAACACATTTATGTATAGGTTCATTGTGTTTCTTTAAATACAACATAGAATTTTTCTCAAATACTCAAAAACTTTTTTAAAGTATTGTAAACCACCAGGTGAAAATGAGAGAGAAACAGTATTTCTACACCATTTTGACAGAAAAAGTGTCTCTTTTAATAAATGTGTTAGAAGATGTCATAAAACAAGCTGTAAGCAGACATGATTTACTGAAAACTGTAATATCAGGTTTACATTTTAATATAAACAATCTTTTTAATCACACTAACTGCAGTGATGGCATATTTCAATAGCAGTATAGTCTATATAGTATTATGTGAGGAATTACAAAGTCTAAATACTTGCCATTAAAAACTTTCAAACTAATTGTGTTATATTTGAGCTGCCAACAATGACATTTGTGCTCACATTTTCTAAAATAATTTTTATTTTAAAAAAATTCTAGAAAGTCTGTTATTTCCCATGATTAACCAAAGATCACACACACAAAAATACTCAACTCAAAACTTCACACCTCACACTGAGGGGGGTTAAAAAGTGCTGCAACCCAGCCAATTGGTTTCATTCTCATATTTAAAAAGTGATTTTGGTGTAAAGGTGAACAAAACCTGAACCAAACATAATAAAAACGCTACTGGAAAGATTGCAGGTAAAAATGTCTTGCATTTATACTGGCAGCTTAAAAGCAGATAAAAGAAAAACAGTGTGTAGTGTATAAAACTGTTGGGCCCATTAGCACGGCTCTTAACCCTCTCATGGTTCATGACCCTCTATCAAGGCTGAGCTCTGACTCCAACATCAGCAAGCTGGGCTGTGTGAAGAATTTCACTGGACTGTAACGTACATGACAAATAAAAGCTCTCTAATCTATTCTAAAAGTGTAGTGAATAAAAGTGTGTAATGAAGGTGAAACTCACGCAGTCTGCCATCCAGAGCAGCAGAACCCAGGAGCACTGCAGCCGGAACATTTCTCTCCTCTGTAGTCCCAGATTAAACCGCTCCATATGTTCTTTACAATGTGTGTACTGAAATAATGAGCCTTTTAAAATAAAATGCATAAAATCAAATATGGCACAAAATATTCGAGAATTTAGAAACGCTGTGCTGCTGAGCGGTGGAGTGAAGAGAAAACAGGAGAGAGGAGAGGAGAGAGGGGGTTAGTGTTAGTCCGGGATAATGAGCTGCACCTCCTACACTTCACTCTCGCACTCGCTCTCCCCAAACACTCAGCCTGCACATCAGAAACACATGGGCTTTAACACACACCCGTTTCACCTTTTACGATTATCTGCTAACTTTGCATGAGCTCACTTTTACAGGGGTCGGCATTTATTACTGTTTTCACCTGCGTGATAGTTTCGTGATGCGTGATGAATTTGGTCGGTTCTTTTTCTCAGAATAAAAATAAATCAGTAACTTAAACCGCCGGACCTCTGATCAGGATAAAGCAGTGACGCAGCACCGCGGACTCTCGGCCTTTCTTTGTACCGCGGGCTTCAGATCTGACCGCGCGCTCGTGCCCGCGTGACAGTAAACCCCGCGCGCTCGTGCCCGCGTGACAGTAAACCCCGCGCGCTCGTTCACTCCAAATGATGAAATGTGACATTGCTGCACCTTTAAGTCAGAACTGAAAATATGGCTAAAGACAAGCCAAGTGTGTGATCACTGAACACCTTGCAATCTAGAAACCCATTATGTTACTGAGCACTTTCCAATCTGAGCACTTTCCTACACTCATGTATCTTAGATATGTAATATTATTTATTACAGTACAACTTGCAATCAAATTATTATTCTTTACAATGTGCTCTTAACATTAGGTGTGATGTTGTACAGTTCATGTTTTATGTTTTATGTTTCATGTCTGTTATTTATTGACTTTAATGACACTATGTGTAATTTATTTTATGTTGATACCTTATCTTTTCATTTTCATTTCATTTTCCCCTCTTATATATATTTCCTGCCCACGGACTACAGATGAAATAGCTAATTCTAGTCATGGACTGTCCATTGTCCACTGTCCATATATATATATGTGTGTGTGTGTGTGTGTGTGTGTGTGTGCTGATGCTGTGCTCATGTTGATTTGATGTCACTCAGTAAACTGGGAAAGAACATGAATGCGTTCAAGGTGTAGTTGCAACTTGTAATTCATTAATAAATAAATACAACCGATAAAAGCCTCCCAAAAACACCCCTCATCTTGAAATTTCAACTTGGGTATTCTTCTAAACTACCAGTTCCTTCCACCTTTATGGTGTGATGTCAAATCTATAGTACTATAGTACTAATAGCCACTCAGGTTTGGAATAGTAAAAGTGCACTTAAAGTAACTTTTTATGAGCTTTATGTGCTCTGACAGAGCAAACAAAAGACATGCTTGTGGAAGCATCCATGTTTTTTTCCTCTTCCCACGTCGAACACACCAAGGTGGGAAATGATGTTATTACGACTTGCAAATTATCACTTACAATTAATGCGCCACATACACCCCAGTAGTTGAGAAGAATTGGGAATTACCTGTTGTGTGAAATGCCTGTTGAAAAATGATTGGAAAACAAATGAAAGCTGATTGGCAGAAGGTGGGCTTTTTTTTTTTTTTTAAGTAATTCACTGCTGATTAAAAATCCAGTTACAGATTGATGAAGCAGACCAAATTTCAGATCATTCAGACTTTCGGGTGCTGAGAAATAGCTATTTCAACTTAACTCCACCCCTTATGAATGGATATGCCCCAAACTTTGCATGTCACCTAAGAATCTAAAAATTTCAAGTTTTGTGAACCCAAGCATGCATTTATCCGCCCCAGTTGGATTGACTGGCATGTGGCAGCCATGTTGTTTATAAACGTTAACATGTTTTTGATCATTATTAAGGCTCACACTCTCCTGAGTATTTTGACACCAAATGTGTGACACATCTGACTAGTTTGCAGTTGTATTTTTCACATATTATGCAAATTACCATGAATTGGATTGGGCTAAATAGTTCAAAAATCACAAATTTATGTGGTTTGAACCTAGGAATCAGAACGACCAAGAAATTTCACTGTGACTTTTATTTTCCACTAGATAATTAGTAAAAGTATTAGCATATTATGCAAATTACAATAAATTCAAGCGGATGGACGATGGTTCAAAAGGCTATTTTTTTAGTTTGAGCAAAGAAATCAACCTAAACAGGAATTTTCACTGTACAATTTATTTCCCAAAAGAAATGCTTGAGCTTGATTCACAGTTTGGAATGATGTAATCTTCGACCTCAGCAAATTTGGCATACATCATCAAAAATCCACTTAACGATTAGCACATAGATGCGGCCTACCCAATTTCAGCTCAACTGGACTTACAGCTCCTGAGAAAAGGTTATCTGACCTTAGCTCCACCCCTATGTATGACCACACCCCAAACTTTCCATATGCCCTCAGAATGTTGTCATGTATCTGTCTTTCAAACTTAGTGCGAATCCATGCAAGCAATCATGAGTTGCAGCTGTTTTAATAAATTAGGCTCTGTAACCCTAAACTTAACGGACATGTGGTGGTTCTTGAGAAATGGGACAAACTGTAAACACTTGTGCTATAAGTGCCACCATTAACCCAATAGGGACCATCTCACTTGCCTGGGTTCGGGCCAGATGTTTCATGTCCATATGACTTACGGTTTGGTCTGCATGATTCATTTAAGCAGAGAATCAGAAAAAGTAGTTTTTTGTTGGACCCCTAAACAAGAGTCCAACAATAAACTAATTACATTCCTTTCATGTAGCCTTTTTTGGTAAATTTATACATGGATCAGAATAATTTGGAGTTCCAGGGGTTTTTTTCCAGGTTGTTTACATTTTCTCCCTTTAAACATTAACTTGGTTTTACATCAAGAACACTTTCAAACCCTGACATTTACTGTAATATTAAGAAACAGTATAAATATTTAACTAAATATGTAATTGTGTATTTACACTTTCAAATATTCTGTTGTGATAATAAAGGGAAAACTGTAGTAAGCAGCTCTTCGGAAGTACAAGGCCTGGCAGGAAAATGTGAGCATTTGGATAATCAACACTAATTTCCATCCTTCATTTGAGTGTTGTATTTTTAATCTGGCTAAATTCTTTCCACTGCAGCAGAATTATTAGTTAATCACTACAGTAACCCTAGACATCATTTCATCTGATTTTAAAGCAGCTCCCTGCCTGTGTTTATCCTCCTCTTCTGACACGATGGTGTAAAAGAAAAGCTCAGGACAATTCTCTAAGTTGAGCTTTAAAAATAACTCAGCGGGCAGTGAGACAGCAGCGACTGGTCTGTGACATTAACAAATCATCTGCAGGAAGTGAATTAAACACGGTGTGTGTTTTGGTCAAGTTTGTTTTTTTGGAGATTGTTTTGTGAACTGCTAAGCTGAGCCAAAGGAGAGAGCTGTAGAGCTACAGGAATGAAGATTTGGACAGATGAATAAAAAGAGACAGTTGTGGTAGAACTATTAAGAAATGCAGTTTTCCTGACATCATCCCATTGCAGCTGCCCCTCAATGAGTTCACACTGATTTCAGGAAAATATTTTCAAAATATTACATTACATTACTACTGTTCACAGAAAGTCACTGTAGACTCTGTAGATGTCACATCTGCCCTCATCGTTATCATTAAAGTCAACCCTAATGACCCTAATGACCCTCATGACCCTCATGACCCTCATGACCCTAATGACCCTCATGACCCTCATGACCCTCATGACCCTAATTAAAACACACACACTGCCCCAGCTATCACCTGATCAGCACCTTCACCCAGACATCATCAGTGCAGTTTACAGTATACAGATTTATTCACTGTTACAGCAAATGCCTTGCTTTACATGGTTAAGTGTAAATTTCTGCTAAAATGAAGGTGGAATAAATTAAGATATATTAAATAACTGACTATTTTGTGTGATAGAATTTAAATTTATGATTTATATACATCTGGATTCATCTATTCATCAGTAAGCACTTTTCTCCTTGTGAGGCTGGTGGATCGATCATCAAAGGACACCACACACACATCACACACACATCACACACACATCAAACACACACACATCACACACACATCACACACACACACATCTCACACACATCACACACACATCAAACACACACACATCTCACACACATCATACACACATCAAACACACACACATCACACACACATCAAACACACACACATCACACACATCAAACACACACACATCTCACACACATCATACACACATCAAACACACACACATCACACACACACACATCACACACACATCACACACATCACACACACACACATCTCACACACATCAAACACACACACATCTCACACACATCATACACACACACATCTCACACACATCTCACACACATCACACACACATCAAACACACACACATCACACACACATCAAACACACACACACATCTCACACACATCACACACACACATAACACACATATCACACATCACACACACACACATAACACACATCACACAGACATCACACACACACATAACACACATATCACACATCACACACACACATAACACACATCACACACACATCTCACGCACAGACCAATCCAACTACCTGCTGTAGCACTGTCATTAGTGTTTTACACTTTGTATTTATTGTTCCTTCTTTTTTAACTGTATTTTATTTTTTAATTCTCGAATATATCTTTTTCTTTTTTTATAATGTGCTTTGGGTGACTACCATCTTGTGACTGATGGGGAAATTACACTTTTAGTGAAAGCAATTTTTTTATTTCTTATTTACCGAAATAATCCTGCAGCCAGACTAAATGCAAAATCTAGAATCTATATTAACTCATATTGTGTAGAATTAAAATGCAGACATGGTAAATGTGACGCATCACTGTAATTAGGATATATAATCTTTTTTTTATTGCATTAATTTTTTTCAGGTTTGAATTGATCTCAGTGCGCTACGTGCAGAAAATCCGCCTGCAGTTCCGCGTCTTGCCGATAGGTGGCTTTCCTCATATTAAATCCAGGCTGAATTACAAACCGCTTGCACTTGGCCATGTAGTGTACTAAGTAGTGCACTAAGTAGTGCGTTCTGTCGGCTGCAGAAAGCAGTTTGTCACAGCCTATGTAGTGCAATCAGGGAGGAAGTTGGGGGTCGTTTGGGATTCAACCCCAGTTTTTCTGCTGCCTGTGTTTAGCCGATCTGAATTGTGCTAATTCTGACATTTAACTCCGGAAACACAAATGTAAAAGCGCTAACAGCCTCCAAAGGGCGAATATCAAGCTCGGCGCTACTTTAGCTGTCAGACAGCGGTGAGTAGGAACAAAAACTCGGTCAATTTGATGAAATTCTCGGCTTTGGGACCAAAATAATCCCGTGCGACTGTGTGGTTTTGTCTTGAAGCGAAGTAGAACAGCAACATGGCGCCGTGTAGCCTGTTAGCAACAACACTGCGCTTTCTGTGCCTTATTCCCCTCTGTGGCCTTCTCTAACTCTCGTTAACGTGTGTTTGTGACAATTACCTTATCAAATAACAACATTAAATATCATTTGGATTTATAAAACTGTCCTCGAACTAATGGTTATAGTTGGATGTCGTTATTAGGTTTCAGAATGCTGTTAAAAACAGCTTCATTCGCTTGTTTTTCTTTCTGCTTTGTTTTTTCTCTTTAATTTGCGGATAAACAAACCACAAAATCTCTCTGACACTCAGCGCAAGTTATTTTAGCTTTACATCTTACATTCCAGCACTGGGCTTCACATCACAGGAGCCATGTGTGTGTCCTGAATGCTTTCAGTTAGGTAATAACATTATACAGGAGTACACACACACACACACCGTTATTTGTGTAAGGATGCTGCAGCCTTTTGATCAGAAGGTGTGTCGGTATACCGGTGTGCCGATAAAACCGCGATAAGGAAAACTGGATTCGTCTGGAATTTTTTATCGCAACACTGTACCGATGTCGGTGATGACGTCACAGTGTCTGTTTCCACATGCGTTACAGTCTGCTCTAATATGTTATACACATTTTAAAGAACAGTACCAGATGAAAATCTAAGCAAATTAAAGTTTAAATGTATGAAGTACGTAGGACTGAAGTGATTCTGTGAAAACAAATCTTTCATGCTGCACTTTTCTCATTTGATGTTGCAGTTTACTGAAAAACTGTGATTTTGTTTTTTAACTGTAAATGGGCCTCATTTATCAAGCTGGATACGGATGGATTTATTCGTACATTACCAGTGATTCTGACCCCTTCTGCTCTCCGGACCTGCCTGATCCATCCTGGAGCGCTGCCTCTGGTTGGAGTTCTCATCACCTGAATATCGCTCGCTGCTGCTGCTGAGGATGGTCCACACACGCAGCCTAAAGTCACATGAGATTACTGAGGATGGTTCCACTTAGAAGTCATGAAGTTGGGTGTGGATGTTCTTCCTGGGATAACTTTAGGAATGCAATTTGCTAAAACAGTTTGCACTTAAGTCTTCATCACTGAACAGTTAATAACTTCAGTTTGATACTATAGACATTAAGTTAAAATATTAATGAATTCAGAAATGCCTCATATTCAAGTTCCCGTTTATCAATATAACAATTAGCACTTTTTGGCTATACAGTTACAGAAAGGAAAATTATAATCACTATTTATAATCGCACTATCGGGTGTCACCCAGATGAGGATGGGTTCCCTTTGAGTCTGGTTCCTCCCAAGGTTTCTTCCTCATATCGTCTCAGGGAGTTTTTCCTCACCACAATCACCTCTGGCTCACTCATTGGGATAAATTTATAAATGTAAAATTTCTATCTGAAATTTATATATTTCTGCAAAGCTGCTTTGTGACAATGTCCATGGTTTAAAGTGCTATGCAAATACAATTGATTTGAATCATTCATACTACAATTTACATAAGACTAAAAAATCCTATAATTTTGGAAAAATATGTGTATCCTGTTCATGTGCGTGTAAATATATGCATAAGAAAAACCTAATTGTACACCTTAATTGAGCTTATTTCAATTACATACACACAAATATAATGAATATTTTGTGAAACTCAGTTGTTTCTTATCAAAGGGATTGACTAAAGAACTATTAAATATGAAAAACTTCAAAGAAAGCAAGCAAAAACCAACCCATACATGAAGACAAATAAGACTATTCATTCGATTAGGCCTTTATTTGTCACATGTACAATACAGCACAGTGAAACTTTTCTTTTTTCTTTTTAAATAAACATATCCCTGCTTGTTAGGAAGCTGGGGTCAGCCATGATACAGCTCCCTGGAGCAGAGAGGGTTAAGGGCCTTGCGCAGGGGCCCAACAGTGGCAGCTTGGCAGTGCTGGGACTTGAACCCACGACCTTATGATCAGTAACCCAGAGCCTTAGCTGCTCAGCCACCGCTGCCTCTATAGTGACTGTAAACAAATCATTGTACTGTTCTGTACTAACTAATATAGTAAGTAATTTACTAATACATATTTAAAAAAAAAACATGAGCAAACAGTTCAGAAATGAAAACATTAAAATAAAGTGTAAAATATAATTTGGTTATATCAGGGATCTAGTTGAGAACAAACATATCATGATTGTATACATATCGAAACATTTAATCATATGATCAGAACAACGACAATAAAAACCACTTTGCTTGCTTTGTGTGGGTTTTTATTTTTATCTATAATAAAGTTATCGCACTTGCTGTGACATGGGAATAATTATATTTTACTGAACAAGTTACAAGAAAAAAGACTTTTGTTTCTGACTCTGAGTCCTGCATTAATGTGTGCTGCAGGTGCGAGTGAGCAGCCATGTCTCGGGTGGTGAAAAAGCGGCAGGCCGACCCTAAAGTGGTGCAGTACGTGTGGTCGGCCATCAAAGTGATCCGCAGCCAGAAACAGATCGCTAACATGGATCGAATCTCAAAGTAATTCCTCTTCCTCTACCTTCCTCACCTCAGTTTACTATTTCACTGCAGGAAAAAGGAAGCCTGTTGGGCATGAGGATAAAGACTGAGGAACTGACCAGTCTGTTGTGCTGCAGGTATTTGAGCCGTGTGTACGGGATGCACCCCAAAGAAACATCCAGGCAGCTGGTGTTAGCGGTGAAGGACGGCCTCGTGGTGGAGACGCTCACTGTGGGCTGTAAAGGCTCGAAAGCTGGAGTGGAGCAGGAGGGCTACTGGCTGCCTGGAGATGAGATGGTGAGAAACACTAACAACTCACCAATACTATACTGTACTATATAGTGTAGAACATCTATTCTGTGCTATAGAACATAAGTACAGTACTGTACTAAAGCACATCCATACTGTACTCTACTATGGCACATTTATAATGTACTGTAGTGTACAACATCTATACTGGATAATAGAACATCTGTACAGTACACTATTATAGCACGTTTATACTGTACTGTAGTATAGCGCATTTATACTATACCATAGCACATATATACTGTAATATACTGTGGTACAGTACATTCTAGCTGTTCTATTGCACATCTATACTGTAGAACAGCTACACTGCACTGTAGCACATCTATAATATAGCATATCCATACTGTATATAGATGTATGTGGCTGTGTATACAGCTATACTGTGGCACATCTAAATTATACTGTATAATAGAGCATAATATGCTGTGGAACAGCTACGCTGTACTGTAACACATTTCTACTGTATTATAGTACAACACATTTATACTGTAGTGTAGAATATCTATACTGTAGAACATGTGCACTGTACTATAGCACATCTACAGCACAAGTTCAGACACACAAGCGCTTGTCGGTGTCTCTGTGTTCACAGTGCTGATGTTCAACAGTAGTTTTGGTTGTTGTTTTTTTTTCTTCTGTATTTTCCTGTTATGTAAAGACGTGTTAGAGCATTTCATATTTACATGCTTTACTTTATCCTCATCTCCAGCCTCTTGGTGTTGAGACAGTAAAGTTCAAAGTGTCAGTAACGGGTGAGATTCCACTCCTGAGTGAGAGACAGAATTAAAGCAGTCTGTGTTTTGTCTTCAGTCTGACTGCTAAAGCTGTAGATTTTAAAACATCATAATATTAATCTAAAAATAACATCATCCGTTTATCTTCGATCTTTAATACTTTTTACTGTGGGTTTAGTATAATTTACATCCTCAGTCATCCTCAGGCCTTTCGTGTGTGTGCGTGTGTGAGATTTTAACACTAAAGGCCCAGAAGTTATAGTCATCCAGTCATTTAGGATTTTAAACAATGTTTTCTGGATCACTTGCAATCACAGGAGCAGATGTCTGAGGGAAATAAGGTAGGCCGTTATTAATTACTGTGATTTCTACTTTACTAACTTTATCTTTCCTGTAGTTGGTAGTTTGTGTAGCCTGACCACGGGACCGCCTTCCACCTCAATATAGTTGTTTAAATCAAATCAACATTAATAATAATAATAATAATAAGCATTAATATACTTAAATTTGTATTATTTTGGTCACTGATCTGCAGCACTGATCTTTCACTTCATCTTCAGTGAGGAATTGAGATAAAATCCTCCATCTGATTATTTTACAGTTTTATTGAGTATGAAAGCTGTCCCGAGTCGGTCATCAGTGTGAGTGTGTTTGTCAGTGAATGCTGAGTACTCGTCCTCTCTCTACTCCCTCTCTGTGTCTTAAAAACTTTTCCTTCACAGAGTTACATACACACAGTTGTTTTGTTTACACATCTCTTTTTAAAACATGCACTCGCTCCACTTGATGAAGTGTGTTGAGATGAACAAACAAGTCTTCGAGCATTAACACAGGTTTGGAGTTCAACCACTTCTTGCCGGATTTCTCTTCGTCATAAACATCCAGTTAAATGCATATATAGTTTTTTCCCCTGCAGACGAAGGGATCATCAGCAACTGATTCCAGCTTCACATTTTCCTTCAATCTGAAAGTGCTGAGGACATACACAATGAATTTTTATAAAAGAAGTAGATAGCTTTGTGTGTGTGCGCGTGTGCGCGTGTGCGTGTGTTGGGGGGGAGGGGGCGATTGTACATGGTGTGAATGTGAGTGAGATGAGATTGGTTTAATTTAAATGGTCATTCTTCTGAACACATGCAGTATTTATTAGAGCTTTTTCTGCAGAATGTCATACACACCCCAAAACTCACCTACAGTTCATGTAAAAGGAATTCATTTTAGAAACTGTATATAAAATAACATGAAAACTTGATAGAAAATCTGCTTGTATACTTTTAACAGACTCTCTAGGTTGTGTGTTTCAGATGAGCATAAAACAGATAATTCATGCTGGTATTCTTTCTAACTGTCCTGCAACACACACTTTTTTTAACACACAGTTTAGGTCTCATTATTTGGGATCTCAGTAAATCAGTTCCTTTTTGTTTTAATCTCCAGTTAAACCTACATGCAGGTGCTGAATTTAAACTAATGGCCATTTAAATGGAATCTTTAGTGGAAAAAATATAAATATTGAGTATGTGCTGAGTTTCCATTTTATTACCCACACACACATTCAGTGGCACTGTATATGAATTCTCCTGATGCTGGATGTGTGATGTACTGTACTGAAATGAATAAAGGTTGAAATTAAAGGTTAATTTTCTGTAAAGTTGAACAGGTTAGGGGAATGGTGTGTGTGTCTGTGTGTATGTGGGGGGCTGTGGTTAATAAACAGGCAGCTCAGTGTGTATGAAATGTGGTGAATTGTGATGCAGCTCCACTTCCTCCAGCTGTAAGATCAGTGTGCTTTAACTTCCCCAACTGAAGCCTCCACTCTGCACCTTGCCAGAGGCCATGCTCATGAGGCCAAGGGGGTGTGGCCAGGGCGGAGGGTGCACGCCCATCACCGTGCTGTGTGTGTGTGTGTGTGCGTGTGTGCGTGTGTGCGTGTGCGCGCGCGTTGCAGGACTGGGAGGCAGAGAGTCACGACTGGTACTGTTTCGAGTGTCACCTCCCAGGAGATGTGCTGGAGTGCGACAGCTGCTTCCGTGTCTATCACCTCCGCTGTCTCACTGACGAGCTCCGACCCAGAGACACCACATCTCACTGGCAGTGTGCTGTCTGCCGGGTACACACACACACACACACACACACACACACACTCTCACATGTACATACATACACAGAGCAAAGTAAGAGAGTCGGAGAGCATCCACAGAAGAGAGATTTCAGAATCTGTGAGCATCCTGATGTAAACGTGACATTTCTGAAACCTGCTTCAGATGCAATGTTTTTGGTGTTTCTCACAGGGCAGTAAAAGGAGGAACTTTACTAAACAGGAAATGGTCATATATCTAAGGTTCATTCTTGCACGTATGAAAGAAAGGGTATGTTTCTAATTCTGTTGAGTTGTAAAACAATTTCTCCTCCTTTTCTCTAATGTATGAATCAGTTTTGCTCACATTACTCCAGTGTGCAGCTCCTACTAACTGCTGCATTTCTGTTGTTTAGGCCATCGACCTGCACAAGAGAGGCAAAGAGACAAAGCAGGCCGTGTACCGGAGGCTGATCCACACAGCACTGGATGTGGATAACATTCAGGAGGTGAGTCACGATGCAGTGCTAAGATCTAGTGTTAAGAATCTAGTTAATAGTCTTCAAAGTACATGCTGATGGTTGTTATTAAAAGTGTAATGAATTTTTAAAGGTACAAGGAGTACTACAGGAGCAGTGGACATATGAAATCAAATTAAAATGTAATAAATATAATTAACGAAAGACTGCGGTGATTGACATCCGGCTGTGGATGTCAATCACTTTTTATTTTTTCTTATTTTTTGGTCTGTGTAGAATAAAATTACAGCTTTCCAGAAACAGTAGAAATCTGAGAAGATATTCAGAGCTGCTGCTATTTATGTTCTCCTTCTCATTTCACCTGCAGAATATTTCTGAGGGCAAGTACAAGAACTTTGAGGAGTTTAAAGCAGACGCTCAGCTGATTGTCCACAACACAGCAATTCTGCACGGAGGTCAGTCTGATGAAGGTGGAGGCTAGAAGACTTTAAGTAATGATGTATGTGCTGATTTCTGACTTGCGTTTTTCCCCTTCAGCACGTAGTGATCAGACTGAAATCGCCAGACTTCTCTACAACGACACATGCCATGAGGTGAGATCTTACATTGACTCCTAGTACTTCATTTTCTTCATTTTCTTTTTTGTCATTTTCTAAATGTCTCAGTGAAATGTTACTGTTACGATAAAACGCTCCTGTGAATGCTGTAAAATCTTTGGGTGGGAAATTTGACCTTCCTATCTGTAATTTTTTTCAGTTGAATGAGTTGCTGTTGTGCAGAAACTGTTTCCATCTGTCCAACGCTCGGCCTGATAACTGGTTCTGTTATCCTTGTGTAAGTACTATTGCTCAGAGTTACTGTCCATACTTTGTTACATAGTCCTGACTTGTGCGTGTGTGTGTGCTCAGGTTCCCAGTCATGAGCTGGTGTGGGCCAGAATGAAGGGTTTTGGTTACTGGCCGGCCAAAGTGATGCAGCGAGAAGGGAACCAGGTTGATGTTCGCTTCTTTGGTCACCAGCACCAAAGGTGAGAATTAAACACTGTGTGCACTTAATTTAACTGAAGAATGAAAATGGCTGAACAGATCAGCCAATTAACTGCTTTATAGCATGATGTAAAATTTCTTGAAAGACACTGACTCTGAGCAGTGGGGATTTAAACCCGTATGTGACAGGATAAACACAGACATTGTTCTTTTAGTGGATTATTGGTTGATTGTACTGGAACTCAGATTAAGTCTAATGTTTTAATAGCAGTGTTTAGTGTTTAGTTGAGTCTGAAGGATTGAGTGTGTGTGTGTGTGTGTGTGTATACCCCGATTTCAAAGTTCACAAAATCATTCACTTGCAAGACATCATAAGAAACCAGTCAGAGGGCAAAAATGTTCACACCCATCAGTGCAGGGTTCGACTCCATGGCCGTCAGTCCACAGTGAGCACTCATGCACGCACTCTCTCTCTCTCACACACACAGTGTTCAGTGTGTTAATACAGAGAAGGGGGATGTGTGATATGAGTATAATGCAATAAAATTAGTAATGGTTTACTGACATGCAGTATAAATACACAGAAAGCACACAACACATCTCAAGGAAGAAAAGAGGAAAATGAGAGAATAAACAATAATAAAAGCTGAATTTGAACTAAAACATTGTTGAGAATCGTCGAGAATGTAAGTCTACAAACATCAGCCAAAGATCTGTGAATGAGCCACTTAGTGGTATTAGACTTAAAGACAAAGGGGAAATTTAATCTCTGAAAAGAAATGTAAAGCTGAAAAGACTATAAAGAAGCGGAGTTTAATATTGCCCAAATCTAATACAGTTTAAAACATTGAAAGTTCAGTTCACTTATTTCTGTTTGACTGTGTGTGTGTGTGTGTGTGTGTGTGTGTGTGTGTGTGTTCTCCTCAGAGCCTGGATCCCTTCAGACAACATCCAGGAGATTTCGGTGAACGTGCAGCAGCTTCAGGTGAAGCGCAGTAGTGGCTGGAAGAAGGCGTGTGAGGAACTCGAGCTGCACCAGCGCTTCCTCCGTGAGGGACGTACATGGAAGGGATGCACAGATGAGCGGCAGGACGAGGCAGAGTCCAGCATCTCCTCCACCAGCAACGAGCAGGTGAGTGCAGGACACGGACCACTGCTGCGACTAAAGAACCAAAAGAGATGAAGGTAACTCCACACCCTCAGATGTTGGGGGAAAAAATCTGTGTAAAATTTCTGTGGCTCCATTGCATTAATAATAATAAAAGAAAATTCTAAATAAAATTAGAGTAAAAAGCTTGTCTGCTCTCAGGAACAACAAACTTTACTGAACACTGTCATGTCATTGTTCATCTTCAGGATGTTAATGACTCTGTGTGAGATGCTGTGATGAAGAACACAGCAGAACTTACTTTTTGAAATATTAAATTTTTTTGTCACTGCTGAAGTAGAAGCTTTGTGCAGATCTGGTGTGTGTGTTCGATCTTAGTGGAAGTGTTGAAAGAGAAGCTGCATGAACCGATTAAATACAGCAGATTAAACGCAGAATGTTTTTTTCCACTTGATGAAATGTGAATGAACACAAACACACACACACACACACACACACACATGTGCGCAGTATCCGGTGTTGACCTCTGTCGCTGATGTTTTCTTATCTGTTGTGTGTCAGTCAAAGAGTAATCAAGAGCCGAAAGCTAAAAAGAGCCGACGTTCCCAACCACCAGAGCCCAAAGAGGAGGTTTGTTACCATACAGTGAGACTTTTTTTTTACTGAGTGTGTGTGAAAGTTTACATCTGTGCATGTGAACATAACTCCCCTTCTCGCTGGTCTTGTGTTTCAGCAGGAGCCTGAGCCCGAGGTGGAAGCGGTGAGTTCGAGTCAGGAGATTCCCACCGCGGCTCCTCACCAGCCTGAGCGCATGTCCGTCTCAACACAAACCAAAAAGTCTCCCTCATCATCTTCCTCTCCCGCTCCCCGCATGCTGCACCGTGCCACACAGACTCTTAATGAGGGCAGCTGTCAAAACATGTGCCATGACAAGTACACCAAAATCTTCAGTGACGTCAAGGAGATGATGAAGGCTGAAAACAAGCGCGAGACAGAGCGAGTGCTGAAGGAGGCACTGGACAAGGTGAAGTTCAGCGCTGGTGGGATTTATTCACCAAATTATTCACAGAATTATTTAGATTTATTTTTATTTAGAGAGTTTGTGTTGTATATATCTGTGGAAGAGCAGTAATGCTGTTGGGAGAAAGACGTAAATGTTCAGAACTTCTTTTACTTGATACGTTTTATATAATAATTCTCATTAGACTGTGAGTGTAATGAATTAGGCTTGAACAGGAGAGCGTTACTGATGATGTCGCTGTAAACTGGACATTAACACAGCTGAGTCATGTAGTTCTGGGTTCTGGTGGTTCTGCAATCTGTAGTGATTCTGTGTCTGTGCAGCTGAGGGTGGAGATGGAGGAGGAGAAGAGGCAGGCGGTGAGTAAAGCGGTGGCGAACACACAGGCGGAGATGGAGCGCAAGTGTAAGCAGGTGAAGGAGAAGTGTAAAGAGGAGCTGATGGAGGAGATGAAGAAGATGGTAAACCAACACAAGCAGCTCATCTCTCAGACTAAGAAGAAGCAGTGGGTTAGTCAAAAAGCAAACTGCATCACTTTACACTTAATTTTACACTTCATTACTTCATGCTTCATTTACACATCAGATTTCTGCCTAAATCTGAGTGAAACACAGTCATTGAGAAGATCTGCGTGTTAGCATCACCATTTTGTAAGTGTTTGTAAGTATTTGAATATAAATAATGACATTATTTTAAAGTAGTTTTTCTGAGCTTGATCAACACTGATGATGATACTACATGAGGCGGTGAGGTGACACGTCTGCTTTAGTTCATTTTACACAGTTGTCACTTCAGTGTCGCATGAGTTCACATACATACACATGGAATTTAGGAACATTAAGCATCATTTATCAAGGTGGATAGGAATAGGAATGGAATTATGTGTAATTCTACACAAGAAATTTGCTATTCATTAAAAACACCCTAATTTCTGAAAAACGTTTGTATGCTACTCGTGCTCCTGACTGTGTAAATTTACACAGCAGTAGATTATCTACTGCAAACCTTCAAATCACATAAATCACACTGAATTACTGCATGGATTACACTCAAGTTTAAATAGCTTATTTATTTCAATTATATACACAAACTTAATGAAGATTTTGTGAGATTTTTGTTTCCTTTTAAAAAGCATTGAATAAAAAATTAGATAAATATGTTAAAAACTGAAGAAGGAAATGAACCCAAGATAAATCGTGTCACACCCCTTAAGTAACACTTTGTTAAAGCAGCTTTTGCTTGTAATACACCACTGTTTTTGGGTAAAAGTCTACCAATTTAGAACATCTTCATTTGTCAATTTTATTTCACTCTTCCTTACAAAAATGCTCCAGATCTATCAGATAGTGAGGGGATCTCCTGTACACAGCCCTCTTCAAGTCGTTCCGCAGGTTTCTGCTAGGATTTAGATCTGGGCCGTTCCAAAGCACTGATCACTCATCATCTTCTTCTGAAGCCATTCCTTTGTTGACTTGGATTTGTGCTTTGGGTCAGTATCGTGCTGGAAGGTGAAATTTTTCTTCAGCTGCAGGTTTTGGAGCGATCCATGATTCCCCAGACCCAACTGAAGAGAAGCTTCACCACGAGTATGTTATTTGGATTACATACTGTCATGTTTTTATGTCAAACATATCTTTTACAATTTTGCCCAAAAAGCTCTACCTAGGTCTCATCAAACCATAACACATTTTTCCACATGGTTTGGGGTGATTTAGGGCTTGGATCCTACAGAAACGGCTGAGCTTTATTTGCAGTTAATCAGAATCACTTCATGGAGGACACCTCATCTTATGGACTGGGTGTGTACGACTGCCCGTGGAACTGGTTCTCTTGTATTTATTGATGATGTGACTGCTGTGCAGCAGGATGAATTCTGAAGTGTACAGGGCGATATAATCTGCTCACATTCATCCAAATGCTTCAAAACTCATTGGACGGAGCTTCACAGTGCAGATGGACATTTTTTATGGCAAGGAAGTGGAATGTTCTACAATGGCCAAGTCAGTCACCTGACCTGAATCCAACTGAGCTGCATTTCACTTGCTGAAGGTAAAACTGAAGACAAAGTGCCCCAAGAACAAACAGGAAGTGATAATGGCTGCAGTAAAGACCTGGCAGTTCATCACCAGGGAAGAAACCTAGCGTCTGGTGATGCCCATGGGTTCCAGACTTCAGGCAGTCATTGCCAGCAAAGGATTTACGACCAAGTATTAAAAATGACAATATAATTTATGATTGTTAGTTTGTGCAATTACTTTTGGTCCCTTAAAAGGGTGGGGGCCACAGTAAACGTGCTGTAATTCGTACACCATTCACCCAATTTGGATGAAAAGTCTGCACTTTGAAATCATATTCATTATTTAATCTCAGCTTCTTTACACTGTGGTAGACAGATAAAAGTGTTCAAATATTCATGGACCTGTCTGTACGTAACTTTCAGTCAAAATAACTTTCACTTGCCTCTAATGGAGTTTTGTGAGCATCACTGTAGTCATGTCATTCTGTGTGTGTCTGTGTGTGTATCAGTGTTATAACTGTGAGGAAGAGGCCATGTACCACTGCTGCTGGAACACGTCGTACTGCTCCATCAAGTGTCAGCAGGAACACTGGCATGCCGATCACAAACGCACCTGTCGCAGGAAGAGATGAGCTGCAGCCAGTCACAGCTCCCCCTTTTAGCTCCACTCATCTACATGCCACGCTGTTGGATGATTTCCCGTCACCCCAAGTTTTAAACACTTTCCTCAATATGGACTATTTTCTCAGTGAACCTGAGGCGTAACATAGCGAGGAACCGATTTTACCTTTTATTTTATTTTATTATATTTTATGTAAATCTTTTATTTGCTGTAAAATGAAAAGAGCCTTGCTTGCCTACAAACTAACTGAAATGTGAAGTAATAACCTTTTTAAACGTGATTCTGAATCACTTGCTGTGTAGATATTTGACTTTTCTATTTGCAGACGGTGTTTTGCCTCCTGTGTTGATGGACGTCTGTGTTTTACTGAATTTGTTTTTAGGGATTTTGTTGGTTGTGATGCATCATGTTTTGGGAACAGGGTTGAAGAAGGCAGGTCATTTCTGTCGGGAAAAAAAATACAATCTTCCATTTTTGAATATGCACATTTTTATGTTACACTTTAATATAGAAAAAATACCTTTTAATGAGACCACATTATTTATGTGCTAATTTTGGGCCCATGCTCTATCATTAGTGTTTCTGAGTCAAACTTTCATGAGATGTTATTGTGCGAAACATCCTGATCTTCATGTTTCTGTTTCACACTTCACTGCATGAAAGTTAATTAAAGGAAATTATAAGTTCCACATTTCAGCATCCGCTTCATTTGAAAAGGTTCAGAATTGAGAAATGAGCTGTACAGAAATCAGCGTAAATTCTACATTTAAACATTGATTTGAAACAAACCGTTAATATACACTCCGTTTCCGTTGTGTATTTGGAAAGAGAAAAGAAAAAGTCAGATTATTCAAATGCTTTGATGAGTTTGAGAGGCTGATGTAGAATCAGCTGAATGATGAAGGAAACCTGAGATCAGTTATTCATCAGCTTTTTATTTTTAACTCGCGTGTTTATTGCATTTGAGAATCTTCTGTTCTTCCTCTCTGTTCGTCACTGTTGCACTACGTGTAAATAAACATCTGCCGCTAAACGTGACTGTTTTAAGATTTGCACGTCAGCAGCATTATGT